>JACMIJ010000641.1:0-16975 GCA_014805365.1 Koerneria luziae
GTCGGCGGCGGGGGGGGGGTAGGAGGGATTCAAAGGGAGTGCATCCAAAGATGGGGGCAGATGGTAAAGGAGATTGCTAGTGCTGGGATGCCCACCAAGAATTCTAGAGTTTTGTCACTAACAATAAGATGTATCAGGCTTCTAGAACGAAGCTCTAACAATAAGATGAAAAATGAATGAAAACAATCGCGTTCTAACTAACAATAAGCACTAGCAGCTTGCAATAACTGCACTTTTTGGCAAGATACACGCATTTACGCAGACCTTCCTATTGCTTTGGCAAGCCAGCCTAAGTTACCTCATTTGTACAAAAGGGATGCTTCAAATAGGCTTCACTCTCTAAAACAAAGATATAGGCAAATTTGAGACCGGCAGAAGCTGAACAACCTCGATATGATGTCATATTGGTCTTATAGTACTTTTCCCCAACTTGTACTTTGTTCTCTGCTCTTGGGCATACTGATGTCTGGAATAGGCGGTGTGGCCATATACGGATGGATGGGAGTTGGAACGAACGAGAGAGAGAGAGAAGGGAGGGGGGGGGGGGGGGGGGGGGGGGGGGGCCCCCCCCCCCCCCCCCGAATCGACCCCTCCGGGTATTGCCATCTGCAGACTCTCGCCCCACCACAATGATGATGCTACTAACTCTGTCTTTACTACGTGTATACTTTTATTTGCTCAAATTTACATTTGTAATACTAACTTCGCTCGACACAGCTGTCGAGGAAATGGAACCTCCTCTCGTCTCAAATTTGCATATTCCTTAGTTCTCGTGAGAGAAGACTTTGTTTTCGTATGCAAATGAGGTACGGTAAACCGGCAGAAGGAACAAGCTGTAGCTCGAAACGTACTGTATCTATCGTCAAACGCATTATACATCGCCGCCATAAGCTCTCTTACTGATAGTTTTCTTTCATGTATGCTTTTCAAGCGACTTAGGAACAACATTGCTGCTTGTGAATCATTGAATTTTGTTTATTGAGTCCCTTTGGAAGCAAAAACAGCGTTTCCAAGGTTTCTCGTTCCTATGTCTAACTTGGCCTCTTCCACCCTTCTGCGCTTTCTTATGTTCCAACCTTCTAAGGTTGCAAACCACACTCATTTCTGCACTTTTGGCTTTCGGTTGCAACTTTTCCTGCAGTTGCGGCTTGCAATGAACACGCGTTCTGAATAATACACTACTTATGTGGAAGAAGGAAACACGTTGTTGCAAGCAAGCCTACGCTCGAGTTCAATACTGACAATACTCGTTCGCTAGGTCAAGCGATTTCCCGGATAGTGTCAATATCATGCCGCCTTACGTCACGGAAATTCCCAATCGTATTTGTTTTCAGCCGCCGTTCGTAGTCTTATCCTAGGAATATACCGCATGGTTCTGTGTTTTTGATTACAAATATTGAATAATATTTGGTAAACAACGCCGAAAATATAATGTATCGCCTAATTTATTGCTCTTTCTGAATTCAGTTCAGTTTGATTTACTATTCAGCTGTGAGTTTCCCAATACAAACTACAAGAACAGCCTGTCTCGTTCGCAAACCCTAAAAATACCCCGAGATGCCGCCTTCATTGCTCATTCAATGTGCGGAAGGGAATCTTCTAATGCTTCATAAATACCTAAATTATTGGGATGCGGCAAACCATCTGTCGCTAGCCCTAGCTTCGCACTACGTTTTGAATGTACTGTTTCCGCAATGTATATGTCATCTTTGTTCATATGGAATTGACATCTCTTTTTCTAAATATGTAAATAAAGTAATAATAATATGTAGGTGGCTGCGAAGCGCTATAGCTACGGTTTGACAATGCTTGCTTACAATTATAAGAAAATTTATTCTTACAATTAGTAAGTAAAGTAGACTTCACTAGAAGCATAAGTATTTGCTAACCAAGTGTCTAATGTTTCTTCGAACTTGAGTCTAGTGAGAACTCTTTCCTATTCATGCCATAAGTTTGTCGGTGCATTTGTTATGTGAGCGAGGCAAATAAGCCGCTCCCCGCCACCAGTGTATTTTCAATGATCTTGTTGTTAGCATAAAAACCAGTTAATGTCGGCTACAAACTTCAAATTGTGCAATTGCGCGTATTGTTAGCAGCAGTGTATTTGCCGAAGTGTACGTGATCTAACACTAAGCAACTTGGGCGGCCTTTTTCTTCTCACACTCGCTTTACCTTTGCAATTTTCTTTAACTTTTTTATTACATATTTTTAAAATGTATCTTTCATATTTTGTGTTCTTTCATGTTTGTTTAGGTGGGGTATTCAAAATAATATCATATAAAGCAAAAGTTCTGTTTTGATTCGGGTTTGACCCACCGGGTCTTAAGATTTCCCAAAGCCTTCCTGCCACATCAGGAACCCCTCTGATTACGGGCAAAACCTTACTTTGTATTTATGTTAGAATGGACTAAATTACATTTCAATTAAAACAAAACAAACCAAAAGAATAGCAGATGGCTGTTCGCGATTTCGTTGTTATTTCGTGTTTGGCCAGAGTGGGTGCAATTTGTTTCCATTGCTTGGCCATCTCACATTTCTTCTTCTTGCTTCGCCGGCTCAGCTGCTGAATGGAAATCGTGTAGCCGCGATTCTCTGTGCTCATCTTCTGGGAATATTTCGGGCATTTTTGGGCATTTTTATATTCCGGGACCCCCCGCAGGCGAATTGGCTTTGATTCGGTAGAACTTTACTTTATACTCCCAACATTACAGTTCACAGCAGCGAAAATCTGCATATCCTTGTTCCCTAACAATAAGCAATTTTCTTTGTCTTTGTATGCAAATGTGGTATTCTAGATTAGATCGGTTGCGTATTCGACAAGTTGTTGTACGATAGATCATTTTGTTGAACACAGTGAAGGTGCAAATATACATGCGACATATTTCTATTTCAATGATTTCGAGAGAAAAAAGCAATAAGAACAGCAAAATGTTGACTAGAACATGAAAGAGTGAAACAACAAAAGTGCGCTTTTTCGCTGGTCTAAAAACGAGCACAATTTCTATCGAGTATCATCCAGGCTATGATATTGGACGCTTTGCTGAGACATTCGAGCCTTTCGCCGTCTGCTCTTCGTGGTTCATATGATCATTTCATGAGTATGTAAATTACATTTGAATTTCGCGCCATATCTTCATTTGAACAACCGAGACAGAAACCTGAGAAACGCATCTATACGTGTAATATGCAGCAGCTGCAAAAAGCTTGCAGCATACCTTTTTGCAAAAAAAGCGTTCACTCTTGTAGAATAATGCTCTTTCTATTCAGCTCATATCATGTTGAAGCCTTGAAACTTCCGCTGGTCTCATTTTTGCATATCCCTTTGTTATTGCTAGTAAGACCTTTATTCTAATATGCAGATCATATACCGTAGACCTACAGAATCAACATATGGTGAATTCCAATAGCATGACTGTATGGGTGGTCTGGCTATGAGTTACATTGGATAATGAACACGGCGTAGATGGGATTTAGCTTTCAATCTATCAGTGAAGACGTGCAACCCGAGGGCACTTTTGCATGTGTTCTTCAAATCTCTCACTTTCGCTCCCGAGGAGGATTTATTTGTGTTGAATCACTTCTTTTGATTGGATGCTTTCCGCTGGATTACTTGCACGTGTTCCTCGTGATTCATCACATCTTGCCCCTGGAGCATAGCAGACTTTCTTAACATACTAACAATAAGATGCCCCTGGCTTATTGGCTAAAATTCTTGGTGGTAATATTTATTACCAAAGTTCAAATCTTTTCAAAAACGTGCAAAAGTCACAAATTAAAGAACATATTACGATCGTGTTCTTTAATTTGTGAGGCTTTCTCGTCTTTATCCAGACCACTATGTTATTTCCAAGAAGCTTTTAGTTGCCTGCAGACGTTTTGCCACATCGCGTTGGAAGAGTGAAACTTCTGCCTGTCCCAAAATTCTATATTCCTTTGTTCATATAGAAACCCCTTTGTAGTTGTATGCAAATGAGATACTGTAGAAAGGGGAAATAAGTTAGTGAAAAACAGGCTTCAAATAAGTCTGAATAGTGTTCGAGTGTTTAAAACACTCATTTCCTTCAGTGTTGACTATTTCATAATCCTATTGCTTGAGTGTTATAAACACTCAAGCACTAAAGAGTGTTTGATACACTCAAAATTTGAAGCTTTTTTTCTGAGAACATTCCATGTTTGCTTCTTTAGCTTTTTTCTCGATCCATGGTCAATTGCTCTTTTTCCTTCCTACGTTTGCTCGCGTTGGCCTGCCCGCACACAGGAAAACGATTAAGAATCCTCTGTTTGAAAGAATGGAGAATTGAAAGAAAAGAAGTGGATCTTTGACTCCCAGAGCTTTTTTGAATCGATTGTTTTCGCGCCAATCCGGAAATGCCTATATCATCTTTGTTCTTTTGAATATCTCTTTCACATCATCTTGACAAGTTCAAGTTCCGCTGGTCTCAAATTTGCATATGATTTGCTATAGCGAGTGAAGCCACTTCTGTCGTATGCTAATTAGCTACTGTAGTTCCGACGTTCTTTGTCAAAATATGCAAATGAAGTTACTATAAGGACAGTTGTGACATCATTTTCCTCATCAAAAACTAAATGCGATTTCATGATGTGATGCTTTCCCTGCAAAAGAACCTTATCCAAACTTGAGAATGACATGGCCCCACAACTGAATTTCTTCAATTTCCCACCGCCGTCTCTTTCTCTGCGCCCTCCAAGCGTTCCCACACTCTCTCGCGCCCACAGACAGTCATTTCTTAATGATGTATTATGGCAATCTTTGTGCCGCCGATGGCATCATTGAAGACAAATAAATAAATATAATATATTCTTTGTCGTCTGGACGCTCCGCTTTTCGCATGCTCTCTCTATGGCAATCGAAAACGAAGCTCATTTGATCGAGAAAGTAGACACTAATAGGATTTCGCCAGTTAGGCGATAAAGTGTGTTATAGGCTATAACAACAAAAAACTATAACATATAGATGACAAGGAAATCTGGTAGTAATATGATCTACACGTAACGTATATCTAAATAATGTTCTCATATAACCAAACCACAATCCCCTCCCTCTACCAATGAGCGCGCTGCCAACACACATCGACAGTTGTGTTCTTGATAACTTCTGCGCACCCCGTTTCTACAGCCTTATGATATAGGGTCATCCCGTTTCATATATTCAGGAACGTTCTCTGTCGATGTATGGTTGCCAGCAAGTTCTGCCAACACGCATGTTTTGTGTCTCATAACACCTACAATTTTGAAGCGCGAGAGAATCGTAAAGTGTCTTATGCGCCACATGCAGTGTTCTAGCAATCATAAAACGAATCGCTTGCTTCACAAGCGACTGGCGCATACTTTTGTCGGTAAGCAACTAATCGACATATTTTCTTTGGTTTTTGGTCCTAAATCGAGCATAACTTGTGATTCGTGCTCAAATACAGTTACTAGTATTTAGTTTGAAGTGCAAGTTACGGTTTTACAACATGTTACTTCCACTGGACTACAAGTACCTCATTTGTATACAAATACAAAACCTTCTTATTGTTAGGAACAAATAAATGTACAAATTTGCCGGCTGGCGGAAATTGCATTGTCTCAACGTAATGTGATTTGTGCGCTTATGGGATCGTCCCAAAGTTAAAGTAAAGTTCGCACGTATTCAAGGTGCTTCGCGTGCGAGGAGACGAGGACCTTGTGGACATTTTTAAGTCCAAAGTTTTAACGCTTAGCTTAAACGCATTCACCCGGACCGATTATTTTTCGTGACACTGTCACTGCCAATTGCCGATCTCGACCAAAGTGAGAACTGCTGCTTTGAAATGAGCAATATGCCTCTGCTCAGTGAACGTTTCGGGGCAAAAATCTAAACAGAGGTCATTTTTAGGCCAGTGATGATTCCTCTCGGTGACGCAGTTATTGGTTGTTTATGGTTCCAAGAGTTCCGCTTCTTTTTCTGTCTTTTCTTCGCAGAAACACTTTTGCCGTGTTGAATAGAGCCAAGTCGTGAGAAGCGGATATAAAAGAGCGAACCCACTCAAATGAGACAAAAAACACTTTGATGGCTGGTGTGCACCAGAATTACGCTGCTTTTTTGGGACAATCCCATAAGCGCACAAAGTCACTTGCGCACAAACTATAACTTTTAACGAAAGCTAAACAGTAACCGTATTTTAACATGAATCTCAAGTTATGCTCAATTTAGAACCAAAAACCAAAATTTATGTCGGTTCATTGCTAACTGACTGAAATATAAGGTTGTGCGCTTATGATTTGTGCGCTTTTGGGATCATCCCGCTTTTTTACGTTTTCTGATTTTTCAACTCTTTAAAAAATATGAATTTGTTACCACAGAACGTTGATTCCACCATTCCACAGTACATCGCTTGCATACCCTAACAAAGGCTTCATTTCCTATGACAAAGAGATATGCAAATTTGAGACCGACGGTACTTGCACTGCAATAACATCATGTGTGCTACCTGTTTGAGAATCAAACTACCACATAGCCTTGTAGATCACCAATAATTTCTGTGACGATGACAATTCTTCGCACGCGGTATTCTAATTGTAAGAACTGTTTTAATAAGGGACTTTTAAAATGGAAATATATGAAAAAGTCTGACAAGTCGGCTTTACTTGGCCGACTATAGCCAGCCTATAGGCATTTTTTCAAATTTAAGGAAATAGTGTGTTCCCCAATACCCCTATATTCCCATAGACACGTGTTTCTTTTTGTTCTTCAAAGGTCGCGTTTCTATTGTGAGCTCGTGTCGTGGCGGACTTTTGACCCAACCCCTCATAGGCCATTCTTGCCTCAAAACACGAGTTGTCGCTTTCCGCATGAATGTTTCTTGTTTATCCTGTTCTCTAGAAACTATATTCTTGTTCGCAAAGGGCAGTTGCCACAACATACTGACAGTGCAACTTCCACCGGCTTCCAATTTGCATATTACTTTGCTATTGAGAGTAAGACCTTTGTTACCGTAAAAATTAGGTACTTTAGACCGGAACATGTTGTGCTGTTACTATTGTGGTTGAACTTCATTTATTTGTTTATCTATTACATTTACAAAGCTTGAAACTATTCGTATCTGGGCAAAAAAACGAAGGAATGCCTCTCTGCAATCCTTCATATCTCTTTTTCGAAGGTTTCTTCTTCCAAATAACAAATCTCCCGAAATCAATCTTCATCAGTTATTTCTCGCGGCACGCGCTCTATCGAAGACACCCCCACTAATGAATTATGCAAACGATGTTGTTTCAGAACTGTGTTGATCTAAGACTAGGCTGCTTGAGAACTATGGTGTTTCAGAACTCTGATATTCTAATGCAATATTGTTCTAGAACTTTGCTGTTCTAATAGAAAGGTTGCTTTCTGGTGATTGCTTTTAAATACATACATAATTGTTGTCATGTTTACCGTACGCTTCCTCACATCTATGTTTCCTTATAAACTTTAGCATTGCTTGATGTTTTTGCGTTTCACACAGATTCCATATTCTTTCTTTCACTACCATTTCAATGGGTCCTTTCTGCGCTAAGTAAGCTAGACCAGACTATGTAAGTAAAGTGAAGTAAGCTAAGCTAGACTAGCCGTCCCCAATCTCGTCATTCCGTTCAACTGCCACATACTCTTCTTATAATGCAATCACTTAAATGGCCTTAATTATACATAATGATCCTAATACGTTATGGCGCTCCTTGATTTCATGACGCATTGTCTCGCGCGTTTTTCGCTCCGTGACGCAGGCGTTTCGTATGAAGGGAAAAAGTCAAAGTAACAATTTACGCTTTTCAGGAAACTCGCCGGGCTGTCATTTTGAGCATACTACATGCATCCGAACTGCAAACGTCGCGTTCTATTTATTATTGCTTGTTACTTATTTTATTATTGAAGCATTTTACTATTACGAAGAATGTGTGTGTTGTGCACATTATTCTGACAGTAAGCAAAGGTAGAGAAAGAAGAGAAAAGACCTACATATTACATCCTGTTTTCTGGAATTGTTTTTCATAGAAACGTTTAATAGAAACGAAGCGACTTTTCCAAAACACTGTTGGCAGCAATCTTATTGTTAGTATGCCACACGATGACCAAGTAGTGGAACTTCCTCCGGGCTCAAACTGCCATATCACTTTTTCTTGTGTATCACAGCATATTGAAACAGTGCAACTTCCACCCGCTTCAAATTTGCATATTCCTTTGCTCTTGTGAGAGAAGTGATTTGTTTTCGTATGCAAATGAGGTACTGTATATCAGCGGAAGCAGAATACTGTGCATATGGGTGTTTAGGTGTAGGTGCTCGGCATAGATTTAGGTGTTAAGGTGCATCGGTGTTTGCAGCACATGAGCGCAAGTCGATAACTTCCTGCCACGGCATGAAAATCGCCGTGCGCTCACGTGGGTCCGCCGCGCAAAAGGCGGCGCGTCTGCGGAAAGGATTACGGATTTCCGTTCAATAGATATGCTTCTCTCTCTCAAAGAAGATCCAGCGGAAGCAGAGAGAAAGCGCAGCGATTATCGCACGGCGGCTTCGCGTTTTTGATCTACCAAGAAATTGAAATTTGCATACAACGCATTGTTCTCACGGCAACATGAACTCTTTGGTAGTGTGCTAGTTCAATATCAGTAGTAAAAGTCACTTGGTTTTGTTGACCAAGTGGTTTTGCATACATACCTAACTTTTTTTGAATTTGAGCAGTGGAATTAGTGTGATCTTAATATTTAAACAAAGGTATTAGAGGGTTTATGTTGCCGTGTTTTCACTTCATACCTTTTCATGCTTGTATGCAAATGAGGTACATTTGACCAGTGGTCATAAAACGCTGAATATTGTACAGAATATTCGAGTATTTTCATATAAAAAAGAACGCTCACTGGTCTATTCGCCTTTCTCGGTACCAACAATACGATTTATTCATGAAGCGCGAAAACGAAACCTTCAATCTAAAGTCAATTATGCAAATTAGGGGGTGTGGCCTATTCTGATAGAGGAGTTCGAGGTCTATTGAGATCAGCCAGCGTTTTTTGTTCAGCTGATGTCGATCTCTTGATCTTTGAGTTTTCAGCAAAGTTTGGTTCACTTGTAAGCCTTACATACTTTATAGATATACTAACGATAAGATTTACTTTTTTAAAGGCGACCGGAAACAGTCAGTTTTCCGAGGAATTTGCTTATGTGTTTTCCCTGAGCACAAAAGTGGCGGGTCCATAAAACACTCGTTGTGAACTCATTTTTTAACGAATGAAATGACGGTTTCCGTCCTCCTTTAAAAAACTTTAATATATGTAAAACGTTACACTAATGATGTTAAGCGTCGTTTCGGGACCTCGCATTTTTCCTCTTCCTTCCTCCAAACATCTCTTCCTGGTCTGCTTTTCCCCATGGCATCGCCACTCTCTTTTTCGTGAATAAAAGGAGTAATAATAAATAAATGATCACTTTTCGAGGCATATTTTATGGGCATTTTTGCGCTATTGCTTTGTGCACCCGACTTACTCCGAAATTGCGCCCGTAAAAGGGCCGAAAACGGAGTGAAAGGAGTACGTGACTTTCTGAATGTTCGAAGTTTTGTGCGCTCAGCAATGGATATTGCCCAAATTTGCCCAAATTGTTCCATCTCGTATAAGTGTTATTGCTGTGTACGTAGTAACCTTGGCGATATATGTTATTATTGTTATTTAAAAATTTGATATGCCAGAAACTAAATCTTATTGGTAGGAAGATGTCTTTGGCGTTCAGCAGCAATCTTTTCTAGATTCCTGATGAACAAGTATTTATGTATTTGTAGCATTCATATTTCACTTCATGTTATGACACTGTAGCTTCCGCAGGTCTCAAATTTACATATTTCATTCTTCGTGTGAGTGAAGCAGATTGTATGCAAATGCGGTACTGTAGATCGGTGGAAGCAACCTGCTGTGGCCTTCATAATTATGGTGCACGAACTTAGCATACAAAAATGTTTCAAGTTGTCACATCATCTTGAAACCGTGAACATTTCGTAAGTCCAAAAAATTTGCATATTCCTCCGTTATAGGGAGTTATGCCTTTGTTACCGTATGCAAATAAGCTACTGTAGGCCGATGGAAGCAAGCATATGGTGATTGTATGTTTGAAGGACAGTTTGGTGTTTATCCGAGTGAACATGCATATGTCTGGGAAAGCTTGAAAGTGATCTTCTCGTCGCTGCGCGTTTCCGCAGCAACGGTCTCTCCGTTCGGGGCAATTGCCAACACTTTTCACTCCCCGCTGTGATATGCATTTTCGCTCGTCTCCGATATGAGCCAACTTCCAGCTGCATGTTTAGCTTAAACGTAAAAAAGTTCTTCCCTTGATGATGTTCTAAAACGAAGTTTCGTATCAAGTCCTCATAGCCCAAAACATGTTGTTTTCGCTGGTCTACAGTTCGTAATTAGCATACGATTACAAAGACTTCACTCTCTATAACAAAGATATATGTAAATTTTGGCCGAAATGGGAAATTCATGGGAAGTTCCACTGCTTCGACATGATACGTTTCAACTTAGAAACGATCATCAACAGTATCACGGTTTCCCCGTACAATTAGCGCATCTTATGGGTCTCACTAATAGTAAGATGGTTAACATGGATAAACGTAAGCAAATCAGCTAGTAGCGTAATTACACATTGGTGTTCTTACAATTAGTGACCTTACAATTAGCGCAGCCTATGGTGCCTCATTCGCATACCATTACAAAGGACTTATTCGTGAGGACAAACTAATATGCAAATTTGAGACGCGCGAAAGTTCCACTGTCTCAACACATTGCGAAATATGTATTTTGTTTGCCAAATACGGTTTGTCCGGAGTCTGTGTCAGTGTTGAAATTGTGCGTGTTTTTGGTGCAAACAAAGACCGCCCTGAGGTGTCCGCCAGACATTATTGTCCTTGTCATATGATCTTCATTGCATATTTTTATCAGCACGCACACATGGCACTCGTTTCGCGCCAAGGCACATTTCCCGTTGCTCGCTTCGCTCACAACTACTTTCTTCATCTTTCTTTCCATGTTCTCACAGAACAGTAGGCCTCAAATTTTGAGCGTTTCAAACACTCTTTAGTGCTAGAGTGTTTATAACATTCATTTTTTGAATAGAATTATGGAATACTTAACAGTGAAAATCGTCTTTTCATTGAGGCGTATTCTCTCTGATTTAGTTTTTTTTCCTTTTCGCCTAATTTAGAATAACTTGAGTAACGAAGAACAAATAAAAGTTAGCCATTCGTAAAAAAACTTTAAATTTTACATATTTACTAAACTTTCTAATTATTTCCACCACTTTCCCGTTTTTTTTTCATAGATTTTCCTCTATTCTGGCTTCTTTTCCATTTCATTTGGCATCTTTTTCCGTCCTTGAATTGGGTTCATCATTCTTCTTCTCCAGTCTCACGTGCGTATTATTCAAATGGCTTTCCGCCTATTCTCGACATGGTTTTGATATTGACCAGCGGTGACTTTTTTCGTCCTTTTTACCCATCAAAACTTATATTATATTACCCTTTTTATACGATGTGTGATGTATTTGATCTACTTAATTTCGGTATATTATGTTCTGTTTGCCTGGTAGAAGCTGGAATCTAGACTTGACGCGTAAATGACTACTGCAATACCAACTTGTCGCGTTCTATTCTAAGAAGCAAGAATAATACTAGACAATCTTATTGTTAGATGGCGCATCTAATATACTGCTTGCGACTGATGGAAACAAATACTACTCTTTCCTTCAAAAGGTACCATCAAAGACATAATAATATTAGAGACATCCACTAGACCTCACAGTTCAATAGTGCTGTCTTTTCTTCAAAATACAGTGTAAAATGTATAATAATCTTACATACACTAAAACCCATAGTTTGATCTCAGGTATGCTAAAAAAATAACTTTAAAAATAGCCCTACAATCTATTTTGTAACTATTCAAGATGGCTAATCCGGCAACTTTTCTCTTCGCGTTTACGCAAACGCGGTGCTGTTTTTTGCGTGCGCAGAGAGCGGATGAAAAAGAGAGGGGGGTAATTTTGTGATTATGTTATACGCCGGGCATTTATCGTCTCTCCTCTCATGCTAAACATCAGTTTCCCATAACTTGTCGGGGGAAATGTTAGTTGTCATGGCCAATTTGCTTCGACCATTCGACCATTCCATCGTCACTCATCACGTGGTTAAAGGAAGAGTAAAGACATTTTTTAGACGTAGGGTCTCGTACGGTTCAACTACAGCGTTTTGCATTCATTGCTTTCACGTCCTTTTTTCCTTTTTTGAATACCTATTTGTTTAAATATACAGAAGAGGAAACTATCCGGTAGTAAAAAAAACAAAATGCCGGCCAATTTCATGTTTTGATCTTCCAAGAATCCGACATTCTTATTGTTAATACGACCAAATCTGTGTGTATATAGTGAAAGTACTTGTTATTCCTGAAATGTGTTGTTGTCCTTCGGCACTTGTACTTTTGCGCAAATGAGTTCAATCGGCTTTTGTGCTGCAGGAAAAGCATAAATCATGCATATGTTATGGTACACACAGAAAAAAAAGACGAAATAAAATGACTGCGAAACGCTCCAAGTCATTATCATTATATGCCTTAGCTGTAAGTCATTTATATGACTTAATTCGCAAAATAAAAGTCATTTGAAAGTCATTTTATTTTGCGAAATAAGTCATTTTTTTTCTGTGTGTAGTAACTTGGCATTCTAGAACTATGCTGCCGTTTACGCACCTTTAACTGAGTTTTCACGTAGCACAACTTTTTTCTCGCTTTACGTAGATACAATCATCTCGGGTAACCTTTGATACTTATCTCAAATGGGCATCTACTCGTCTCCATGTCAGACTACTCCAAATGCATGACGGTGGATTCCCCGTTTACCATACGTATTACCATACTCAGAGAAAAATAACCCTCAAATAAGCCTGAAAGGTGTGTGAGGGTTTATAGCCCTTATTTTCTCCCCAGTTAAAGATGTTGACTATAAACTACATTCAGTTCAAAAAATGAGGGTATATAACACTGCAGCACTAAACAATGAGTGAATAAAACACTCAAAATTGAGGCTTATTTATCTATGAGTATCTACAATCCACAATAAGTTGAGGCAGTGACACTCCCGCCGATCTCCAATTTGCCTATTCCTTTGTTACAGAAACTGAAGTATTTATTGTTATATGCAAATTAGGTACTGTAGACCGGTGGAAGCAACACTCAGTGAATCTTTTTATACGAATGACCCTCATTGTACGAATAATCCTGTTTTTGTGTACTAACAATAGTATTGTTTTTGTTGATCTCTTTTTGACTCGTGGTAGCCTACGTGATATTCACAACAATCCCAATTTGTGTTAGCACTTTTTCGACACGCTCTTGAATCCCTTTTATAGAGCATGTGCTAACACTTTAGCCAGTCTGTTTAATGGAGTACGAATGACTTAAAGAAGTAGCATAGGCACTTTTTTTCGGTCTCGTTTCGGTCTCATATAGCCTTCACTTTGGTCTGAAACACATTAGATCCGAGGCCAGTCATGTGTTATTTTTCGATTATTATGCCATATTTTGACACTTCTAACCGTCATAAAACACCCAATCGGCATTCAAAACACTAAATAGTCTACAGGAGTTCCAACCATGGTAGGTACAAGGCAATAGACTTCAAAAACCTAGGTGTCAAAAAGTGCCTATAACCCTTCTTTAAAGAAGGTGTAAACTCACTTTTTAAAGTACTATGTCCCCGTTAACCATGGCTTGCCCTGGGTGTGGTTGACACTTCTGTAGCTTGTTTAGTGTTATAAATGTCAATTGAGTGTTTTGTGAGGTTTTAAAGACAAAAAATCGTCAAAAAATAGCACGTAACTGAGTACTATTTATTCATGTTTCACAGCGAACATAAGACTCGGGCATAATAAGAAAAAAATGAGTTCACTCCTTCTTTAATTGTTTGTCTTACGGCACGTCAGTTTTCCGCTTCTGTTATAATATTAGCCATTGGTCGTATTCCTGACAGTATTCTTACGCCACTAGAAGTTATGATTCCGTATTTTTATCAGTTCTTAATATTGAAACACCAAAGAATTTACATGTTGTATTTATTAGTACAAAAGGTGTGTTAGATCCTGCTATCTTCACACTATGTCCTCGGTCCTTTTTCCTTTCCAAATTACCGATTAAACTGTCACCTTTACCCTTTAGCCTCAACCTCCCGCTATTCCCTAGTTGCCGTTCCTCATTCGTTTTGGACACACTCTTCATTTTCTCTGCTGTTCAACAATTCATAGAGGAAGGCAGGGTCCATTTGGACAGAGAGAGATGGAGAGAGAGAGATGGAGAGAGAGAGAGATGGAGAGAGAGAGAGAGAACAAGGTAGCGGACCGCGAGTCGAGTTCGAGTAATGGACCACACGACGTGCCCCTAGGGAACTGGCCATCATCCCCTCTCGCATGTTCTCTCTCTCATCCAACTCTGCTCTTCTTGCGCCGCAAGTATTCATCTTGCAAATGTTACAATACACCAGTGATGGCTATGCAAAGGATAGTTGTGAGTGCTGTGATGGTAGCAACATCATGACCTTTGATGATGATCTGCCGGTAAGCTCATGAGCTTTGACGATGATGTGCCGGCAAGATCATGAGCTTTGATGATGTACCGGTAAGATCATGAACTTTGATGTTACCGTCTTTGACGTGTTCTTTCATCCAACTCTACTATGACTTTAAATACAGACAATTGGATCCCTTACTCCCTGAGAGCTTCCAGTTGTATAGATGTGTCTTTCTTGCAATTGTTTCTTGATCAATGTTCTACATCGGTATGAGAGGAAACGATGACTTCTTTCTTCAACTTCAACGATCATCTTCGTTGATCTTACAATTAGCCGATGTTGAATTATTGTTAGTGAATACTGTTTCTGAATTTCGTGGTTTTTCATCTTATTGTCCTTCTCACATATCATACATGTCTTGCGTTTCACTTACTGCTGTTAATTTGTTGGGGACCGCTTTTGCACTTTGCACTTTGCTTCTAATTGTTAGTAACTCAGTGTTAGGAACTTGAAACTCATTGTTAGTAACTAATACGTTATTGTTAGTAACTATTATATTATGCGGATGTATTCGACATATAAATAACCCGACGTCGGTCTCTGGCTGCTCTCCATGCTCCCTTGCAGCCGCTCGGTCCACTCCCTAATCCCACATCGTGGATGTGTTTCCCAGACATGTTATGCATATGTTCGAGCTCGCCTCGACATCGTTATTCGTATCTCCAAACGTAACCAGAGCCTCGAATTTTGAGTGTTTCAAATACTCCTTGGTATTCGAGTGTTTTATATACTCAAACTCTATTTAGGCTTATTTATGTCTGAGTAGCCCGAAGAACGTGGACGGGTACGTCGAAACTCTCCGTTTCCTTCCGCCCTATATTTCTCCGTTCCCCAGTCGCCGCCTTTTTCGTCACATTTCTCCTCTGTTCATAGTGTTCTCGTCGCTTTTTTGCATGCATATATTTGTAGCCAATGTGTTATTCTGTGGATTTCGTTGTACAAAGGGGGTGACATCCCGAGAAGGGCCGAAAGGGGAGAAAGAGGGAAGATGAGGGCATGGCACGCAGGGCGCCTTTCCTCCCTTTTTCGGGGTAAGGACCATTGCGGGCGCCGTTGTGGTGTCTCTTTGACAGGGCGATGCCGCCGGGAGTTTGTCATCATGGGATAGCCCATAATTTGTAGCTGTTGTATATGTATCTCTTTATCTTAAAGGTTGAAGGATATAAGTCTTCAACCTCGATAGAAAAGTACAGTTCTGGGTTGTCGTCCAGTGAACACGTCTGAATGAACTGTGCTTTCGCATAGCAATAGGCGAAAAAAGCCAACCTCCATAGATAAGGCACCACTCATGTTGAAATGTTTGCTTCCGGGGGGTCATTCGAAAGGGTCCCTTGATAATTAATGGCTGTTTTCGGTATGCGCGATTGATCTCTGCTGCTTGCTTGGCGCCCTAGGGGTTTTGCGCCGACGCGGTGTCTGACCCACCCCGTTACTCGTCGTTTACCCAAGCACGTTGTTGTTCCGTTGTGCGCAGCAGAGTCATTTCATTCTGCCCGGCAAGTCGTTTGGTCTCTCTGGCTGGCTGGCTGCCTCTGTACGAGAATCTTCCAATGATTACTTTATACACGAAGGTCTTTGAATACTTGGAAACATCGCTAGCAAATTCAACTTCTTATACTACCTTACTTTGGTTGATCGGCTTGATACAAGTCACCCTGTGATAGCGATACCCAGGCATTCAGCGCTTGGCCATAACATCTAGACCGTCCGAATTTGGTTTTTTTGGTCTTCGAATACTGAGAACCATATCTAATAGAAAACTATGTTTTTTCAATATTCTTGCCATACATACTTGGAAAGTTGAGGTTTGTGCATCGTTATTGCCGATTTTCCAGCTTCGTGCTCCAAAGGGCTTATCCACCTTTCCTTCTCGATGACTTTTAGCTATCGTCTAATATGTTTCACCTCAACCATGAACACGAGGCACACCTCAAGCTCGAAATCTTATAAACCAGTCTAGCTTCATCTTTCCAGCATTGCCATGCGAATTTCAGACCACCTGCACCTGATGTAGTTACTTAGTGCTTGACGTTGTCAATGTTTCGTCATTTGCTACTATTTTCGTGCCTCTTATGGGAAACAGTCGGCTTAGACAGCAATAGCAAGAACGGCATAAGGCAACAATAACAGCCCCCTAGTATTTATTTACTCTCTCACTGCACGTTGAAGGCTCCAGATCATGCTTTTCATTTGAACTGTGAGGTATGCATATTTCGCGTCGCCCTCTTTTCCCAGCTCATCCCAGCGTGCTCTTTGACTTCCTTCTGCTCACGTCCACGCTTTCTCACTTCTCCTTCCTGTCGTTTCCTGCCTCCGTCATGCCCTCTCTCCGTCTCTCTCTCTCCCTCTCTCCGTCTCTCTCT
>JACMIJ010000642.1:0-16970 GCA_014805365.1 Koerneria luziae
TTGTAGGCGACATCGGTGTCCATTTCTTGATGAATTGATCGGACTGCGCGAAACGGCAAGAAGTGTTGAAAATGAGAATGACGAGTTGCATGCAATCGAATGAAGGGTTGATTGCGCTATGCAAATGCATAACTTTGTACAGTTGCTTACTTGAATCCGTTTCGTACGGGATAATTCCATTAGCGCATAAAAATCACCTACACACAAACCATGCCTTGTACCTTGAGCGAAATCCTAACTATATTTCAGTATGAAGCTATGTTATGCTCAAATGAGTATAAAATGCCTAACAATAAGATGCATCTGAATAGGTTGCCTACATGCAGAAGTAAGAGCTTGTGCGCTTGTGAGTTATGCGCTTTTTGGATCCTCCCTTCTGTACAAGTATGATTTTCCAGTCATATTATGGGTAGCTGGTTATTATTTTTGTGTGTTTTCATTACCTCTTGAGGAGTACCGGTTACTTTTTTTTTTCATTCCAGGCGTGATATTTCGACGAAGATCCGTGTGCGCTTCCCGAGTGTGCAGTCGGTGATCGACTCGGGTCTGATGACGCAGAAGGAGTTCCTGCTCATGGAGGACATGCAGGTGAGGCTGCCTGAGGTTCTTGAGCTGCTCCCCTGCATTCATTCCACGCATGGACACGGCACGTTCCTGTTTTTGGCCTATACAACAGAATCGCGTTACGATATGGGGTGATACTCATATGTTGCGGTTGATTTACACAGACAAGTAACCAAATGCGGGGTAACACTAGGTTCCCAGGAACGTCCTTGTCCATGTATGATTCATTCAGCTGGCACTTTCATCCTTCATTTTGAGCACCAAAAGGGTTATTTCACCCCTTCCCTTTGAATATTTTCTCCCCTTTACGTGCTTCACCCCTGTTTCTCAAACTAAGATACTTACTTTTCCCCTCCTCTGGGATAGTTGGATCCAACGTAAGCATAGCAATGGCCGAACTGCAAGTAGACACCTTCCCACGCTGCCACGCTTCCTGCCCGGAGCACATACTTGGTCCGGCGGGGTGTCCGTGTAGGTGGGGGCTGGCATCCCTTCTGGGAGACCCGCGTCATTCCTATTTTTAGTCCCTAGGTACATCATATGGAATATCTCCATAAAAGCGAAAGATATATTAGAAGGCATCGTTGCGTTATCCGTTTCTCCTTGAAGTTTTTGTTGGCATCGGTGCACTATAGTCCCGAACAACACTTCTGCGTTATACTAGAATGCAAATAATTTGTAGAAATCGAAGGTATCGCAAGCTGATGGAGAGAAGCAGGTTCACGTTTGTAGCATGCCGGCTTGTTCTTGTTTCATATGAGCTTGCTCAAAGGGGCTCGGAAAGCATAATCTATCGCTTGTAACTGGCGCATGCAATACTCACCCACAATTTTTATGTTGCACACAGGTCTATAAGTACAACTTTTTTGCCATTACTTGGAAATGTAGTTGCCCATTTGGGCAAATGGGCAAGTTTACTTTGAAGTACTGGATGCTCTCTCTCTCTCTTTAACTTCGCTGCTCCTACTCCTATGCCACGTTTCTGACTGCTTATCTTGTGGTTATCACTATGGTGGCTGAATGCAGCAGCGCTTATTGTTAGCACAGTGCACAGGACGGAAGCATGTGTCCTGGGTAGTATAGTGGTTAGTATCCGCGTCTGTCACATGCGAGACCCGGGTTCAATTCCCGGCCGGGGAGAATTTTTTGCTTTCATTCATTTTGTTAATTAAGGTTGCCGATCATTCCACCCGCTGGCTGGTTCCTCTGCACTGGATTCAGAAAGTGATTGAGATGGAAGTGAAGGTGCGTTTTGAAATTCGCGCTTTCGCAAGTTCAAAATTCAATTGCCTGATTCAGGATAATAATCCGGCGGCGTCCATTGTGAACAATGCGGTGACTGAATTGAAGACCATTCGACAGTCATATCGGAAGCTGTTCTGCTACGATTGGGTGTGCGTACCGCTACCGTACTCACAGGTTTGTTGCTTGCCCTGGGTGTGGTTGAGACTTCTGATGCGTTATCGTTTGATTGTTAGCCCTAGGCAAAAATAGGAAAAATATTGGCAAAAAAGTTCTCGTCGTCACAGTTTCTGTCCTACAGGTAGCCGCCCTGGCCACGTACGCGTTCTTCTTCTTCTGCCTCTTCGGTCGACAGTTCACGGACAGCGACAAGGTGATCGATCTCCACGTGCCGTTCTTCACGATCGTCCAGTTCCTCTTCTTCGTCGGATGGTTCAAGGTGTGATCTTTGAACTGTGATCTGTGGTGTTTGTAGTTTGATCAGAGGGAACAATTGTTCGATCGTCAGTCTTTTGTTTTGAAAAGCATGTTTCGGGTTCGTGTGAAAAGAGTCATCTTCATGACTTATCTGTGAAGCTGTGGGAAAATTTGTGTTTTACACTTTACATATGAATGCGCTAGAGTGTGCGCGTGTTCAATCTAAGGAAACAAGCTATTTCTAATTGTAAGATCAGAACTGTATTGTATTTTGGACAGTCAGAATAAAATCAGATGTCTCATAAAATAAAAAGGTAGGGCAGAAAAGTAGGTAGTCAACAATTATTATGGAATCTGGTGTTCAACACTTCTTCTATAATACATTCGCTACATTACCCGCGAAAGATTTTAGGCAGTGGGGTATTCCCACTTTGCCCCAGGGGTGGGGGGAAGGGTTGTGGGCAAAAAAAAACCACCACCACAGAATAGAATAGATTATCTTTATCTCCAAGGTTACTGACAACAGGGTAGTAACACTTATGGGAAACAATTTCAACGTGGGATTCCTGAACGGTTCCTGAATGATACGAATACTTGGATTGATTGGATTATTCCATACTTCCAGATCGGTCAAGATCTGATGCGTCCATTCGGAATGGATGACGACGATCTGGAGTTGAGCTACATCTTCGACCGGAATCTGGCCACGTCGTTCACCATCGTGCACAGAATCCAACCGAGCGATCCACGTAAGGTTTTCTGTCTCATTTGGTTCTTCAGTTTTCCCGTTGTTTTTAAAACATGTTGGTCAGTTGTGTTTCTGCAGCTTCTATGGTCTGCCTTATTGTTAGGCCGAAATCATACGGCTTATGTACACAATTGTCCAATAAGTGAATGAGATGTGCAAAAAGACATTGTTGCACCTCTGCTTTTTATGGTGTGTTTATGTGTTCGCTGAGCCGTAACAACAGAACTACGTGTGTATAGGAACTTCTGTGAGATGGCATGTTTATTAGGAACATGTGGTTTTTCCGCTTCCGAGGAACCACGGTTTCCAACCCCCTTTAATATTCTGCTGATTTAATCTTTAATCTTTATTCAAGTTCCAAGGCATTTGGTTACATGCTCTTAAGGGACAGGGGATTTGGGATAACAATTGCTTATAAAATGATGGAGGCAGGCGAGTGAGTGTCGGTCCTTTGAAAAGAGGCGACTATCGTGTTCCATTCTCTAACCATCCTAACTGATTTTCAGCCGAGGAGGAGTCGACGGATCCCTTCTGGGCGTCACACGTGAAGGGCGAACTGCCGCACATTCCGGAGTTGAAGTTCGCCGTGCAGCAGACCGTCCGACCGCCGAAACTGCACACATATCTCAAGGTGAGAATGTTTTTTTACAACTTCAACGTCATATCAGGCGCATGCTACTCGTATTGTTAGCACTGTTGAATGCAAGCCGGGCGCCGCGCAAAATAAGAACCGCCTGAATAAGAACCCTCTGACAAAGCATAATCAAATTAGCCAACATTGCTCTCTTATCCAGGTGGTTGTTCTATTGGGCGGTGCCGAGAATTGTGCACTGTGAACCAATGAACATTTTTGTAGGAAATGCTCGTCCTAAGGACCGCAAAATTGAAATATATGAATAACTAACAATAAGATTTAATTTTTACGCTATCAAAATCTATTAAATATATTAATATGGTGTTTTAAGATTTTTATATACTGCAAGTTTGGTTACAATCTTCGTTCGTTTCAGTTGAATGGCGAGGAAGACGATGCGAAGAACGACATCGTCGAGGACAACAAGTGTATCTCGCGATTCCGAAACACCAAGTATGCGTTATGTTGTATGCTCATCAAAATGATTTACAAAATGAGTTAATAGACAAAGTATTGCTCTAAATAACAATAAAATTTTGTTCGTAAAATGACAATTAATGGGAGGTTTCCAAAAAAGAGATTTGATCACGAACTCAACACCGTGTTAATTACTTTGTACGGTTTGCAAGCGGTTTAGTTTTTTGTATGCAGCGCAAATCTTGCGAATTCGAAAATTTACTACCGCTTCCATGGAGCCAACTCCTTCAAATGCAGATACCTACTTTATACTTTCTCTGAGACAGTCGACTGTGACCTAAACAGGGCTATGATTAGACATTTTACTGTCTAGTAAGCATGGCGAATGTTTAGACAACATACTGCTTCCGTTGTTCTTCAGTACCTCATTTGCGTGCAACCAAAAAATGGTTTACCATAAGAACACATTGGAGATGCAAACTTGAAACCGGCAGAAGTTCCACTTTCTCATTGTTAGTATGATGTGTGCTGATACGAGGACAATGATCAGTGATTTTTGATCTTTGCAGATACCTCGCATGGTGATCCACTCTACGTGGAATCAACGATTATCGTTCAACATTAGTTTGCCTACCGTAATTTGGTTACCGTAATCCCATTCTATCTGATTTTGCCATTTTGTGTGCTACTCAAAGTGTTCTCAACTGCCTAAGAGCTTATTGATAGTTCTTGTCATAGGTTTATGTACCACTACTAACTTACCTCATATCATACTACTTTGTTGTTGTGTTGTTATTGTTTCACTTATCATGTGAATGTTGTATGATGATACATACCAAACCCATCTAACAAGCATGTGAATTGCACCGGGTTTTTGCCAGTATTTGTTCGGATAGTTCAATTTTTTTGTATTGTCATCTGTTTCTTTCCTTTCCTTCAATGTTTTGTTTTGGTCACTATAGGCATAATTATTGTTTTTTGCACGAATAAAGTATTATATACAAATGCATTGTGCTAATAAAAACAAGGATACCTGTAAGGGTTTTCGAACAGAGAAGGGTGCAGAGAAGGGACGGGAGGTAAAAGGCGTTGTTCTACCGGCATCCTAGACTAATCGCTGTTCGGCACAGCATTGTTCAATGTATTCCCTAAACGTAAACCTGACGTGTCACTAATGCTTTCATTCCCGAGCAAAACAACGGTTCCAAAGACTTCCTAATTGTAAGAATCGTCCTAACTGACACTACTTTTTGGCTACTTCGATAACGAACGAGCATATTGTAGGTGCAATACAAAAAAGGGGAAGAGTAGCGACAACATGTACTTCTCAAAAAAGGTGGGATCGATGCGGTGCATGGCGATGATAGTGGGGCGAGTTGGATGGTGCTTGAGGGTTGTTTGCATACTCGCAACTGTTCTCGATCCATTGTTGGCCAACCGGCTACGCTTCTCTGACGTCGCCGGCTGTCACTTACATCAAGTCTGCTCGGAAACTTACAATTAGTCTCCGATTGTTTTTTGGTAGTGCACCTAGCGGTGATGAGTTTCATCGCTGGTTCAATTCCATGTTGGGGTCTCTCACTTGTTGCTAGGCTTAGTCCCTATTGATAAGAAGATATGTGATCGATTTCCGTAATTTTGGAATCTACTTCTTTTCATACAAAATTCGGCCATTGTCTTATTGGTGCAAAAAGTTTATTTCAAAAATGCATTCAAAACTTTTTGTTAGTCACATATTGGAGAAAGGCGCGCCTCCTGCAAGCCCATCAGTATTGTAGCTCTGAAACCATAATCCAGCATCGTAATATCTGATTCCGTATTACAATAAAAGAAGTCGGCTGTGATATTGAAGGCACTAATTGTAAGAACATATCGTCACAAGCTTGTAGCTAGCCTTGTAAGCATTAACGTTGTGAATTAATACCACAGCTGGTTTCTTTTGCATTCCAGTGTACTCAGAGTCAGAGTATTTTAAGATAATCCACTGGAAACATTCACCTGAGCTTGACAACGTAGACCAACGAGTTCAACCCATCGACAGTTATTTCGCAATACTCGTTTTTTCTATTTCTAGGGCTTTGAAAGAGCAACACAGTTGTGCTGACAAACAGGTTTTTCTATGTTCTTATGCTAGTACAAATTTGGCATGACGAATTTTGAGTTTTGGACGGAATGCATTTTTCGCATTTCATTTTTCGTCGTGCTGGAAAGAAAAAAAAACTAACATAATATTTAAGCGCAACTGTTGCTTTTTTCGTTGCCACACTACGTACTGTTTGGATATATAGTCTATTCACATTCAGATCGCTTGTTGTTAGTATTTCTTTCTTTGCTGGTTATTGCTTACACCACATGTTGTTTCACTGTTTAGCATCGTGCTTTTATGGTGGTATCTGGCTTTTTGATACTGCGTTTCTTCCTTTCTAACTTGCAAGAACGAGTTGCGCGATGCACCCGCATTTTTGGTCATACCAGTATCTCTTTTTTGTTGACATTCTCGTACTACCACATGTGTGCGCAATCGGTATGCACAGCATGTTGCTTCCGCCTACCGTACTTAATTTGCATAAGGGGGGAGTGATGTGAAAATTGGGGAGATGCAAATTTGAGCCTAGCGAATACTGCCTTATGTCGTGCCATACACGAAAGCTGGCCTGCTTGGTGCTTTTTTACTTTTGAATTCTCAGGAAGCCTTATCTTATTGTTAGGAACAGTGGTTACCTATATTCCTGCCGGCGCTACGACATTTGAGAACACGAAAAGTCAGAGCATGACGTTTTAGAACGTCGTGTTCTCAAGTGTCTTATCCCACCAACGAGGCCGTCTCCAGCATTTCTTTTTGAACACACTGGGCGTTTGGGTTCACCAATCATATTTGAATATTACCTACATCTACGTACTTTCCCGCCCTTCACAAACACGAATATCTATGCTGCACTGCTAATTTGTAATGGTTTGTACCCACGGCAGCAACGCTCTTGATCCTACATAACCAACTCCAACGGAATGCCTGGCAAAGTCTCCCATGTTCAAGGCATTTCGCATTTTTCTGAGAAGGCCAGGACGTCGTGGGGCTTTTTAAGTCTGAAGGTGCCCAGACATTCACACGGACCGATTACTATTCGTGATACTATCACTACCAAAGTCCTGCCTAGTAATAAGAAATGCGAATCGGTGGTTGTTCACGAAAAGCGATTATTCTTGTTCTGATCTGCGATAAGCTGATGATATATGTTGTCGGGGGCAGGGGGCACCAGAAGAAACCGCAGATCGCTTTTGGCCGAGTCCCTTGGGATGCAACATGTGCATATGTGACATCTTGGAATGCGCCCACCACTTCATTATTGAAACGTTGTCCTCTCTAACGAACTCTTCACAACGATCATGAGATCATAATCTGTTTTTCTCGGATTCTCGAAAAAAAGCAATCTTGCTGGAAAAAACGTTATGCTCTACATCTGCAGAGACTTTTTCCTAACAATGTGAAAGGTTTTTTTGGTTCATGGGTATTCATGGGACGGTCGATCTCATAAGCGCACAATAGTCATTTTACGCACAGATCATTACTTGTGCCTTTAGCGAAATATTAACTATTTCAACTATGAACGATGTTATCATGTAAGAACAAAGTTACAGGCGTTTTTGAAGCCGGCAAAAGTTCTGCTGTCTCAACGTGATCTGAAGTGTCTTACAACTATGAATTACTCACTGAAATGCGTGTAAGTAAGGGATTCGTAAGATAGCAATAATTAAAAGTTCTTGCATTATTTTCATATACCATTGAAACATCAAATCTCTTTCAATCTTTACATCACTTACAGACTAATGCTATAGCTTATGAATTCGTATGAGCGATAATAAGATTACTATGATTCAACTATGAAAATTAATCAAACATTACAATACTACTTATTTACAACACTTACAATACATACAACACTAGCACTAAAAATATTTACAATAGCCTTGCTGACAAGATGAATATGCAGTATGAAACCACAGACCACACAAATTCCGTGTAATTGCCTTAATAACGACACTGTGGTATTTTATGAGTCACGGTCAAGTACCGGGTTTGGTATTCCCCCTCATGCACTGGCCTCTTCAACAAACTGACTCATTCAGAGTTGTTCACAATTTTGACAAAAAATTTTTCTTGGCAACATCCTCATAGTACATATTTCGCAATTTGTGGCATTGTTATGGTCATTCTGCTATCTTATTCTTATCCACATTCTCTATTATTTACTTTCCATGTTTACTTTAAACATACATTTTGCCAGGAAGTACGGGAAACTGGACATCTTCTTCAATGTTTTACTGTCAAAAAGTGTTTTCATTAAAAATAAGATACATGAGATTACGGTAATGAAACTTCCGCCGGTCATATATTTGCATATTCATTCATTATTTTTTGTGCAAGTTTTTTTTGTCTCCGTATGCAAGTGAAGTACAATAGACCGGCGGAAGCAACATGCTGTGCTTATTAGACTTGCTAGCATGTACGATGACCAGAAACCCCGCCTTGCCATTGCATAACAGAACAAAAAGGCAATTGTCATCGTAGTTTAATCGCTCCTGGGCAATTGTCTTCTCCAGTTGCTTTGGTTTGTTTAGAAAGTGTTTCGATGCTGCTCGATTGTGGTGGTGCGAAGGGGGTCATTTGGTCGACAATTTATTTCGCTCTGAGTGTGCGGGTCAGAATACATCCATTATGAATGACTGGTTTAGGTTTTTTGTTGGTTGAGTTATATTTCATGAAAACGTTACATATCATATACATAGTTAAAACATACATTGCTACATAACATTACACTTGTTAGCCAAACAATAAGAAATCCTTATTCGTATATAGTTTACTGTTTTCCTTACGTTCTTTTTCTTTGCCATTTCAATTTGCATGTTGCTTACTATGGGCATATATTATTCCTTTCTGCGCAAATATCCGACTACCGCTATATGTACATTCAAATTTCAAACATTACCATTTTTTGCTTGTAGTTCATAGCATGTTCACAAAACTGTGAAACACCATTCAGAAGCGAAAAAATTGAATACGTTTACAATTTGTTCTGTTTGGGGAAGAACCCTAACAATAAGATTCAAAGGAGCTGCAAAACCATTGTATTGTAATAGCTGAACTGCGTGTGCAAAAGACCCCGTAACTTTTGTAACTATAAGATGTAACTGAAAGTAAAGTTTTGCTTCCGAGGATTCATGTTTATTGGTCTCTTTTAACTTTGTTTGTATGCCTCCTTTAACCATTGTTATGTTCAGTCGGAAATTTGTACAGAACGGAGTCGTGTATTCCAATCGTACTGTTTTCTTCGTTTTCCCTATCCTAGCCATTACAATTCGTTTGTCGCTTACTGTTTTTCTTACTTTCACTTCCAATGAATGCATTCAAGTTCCATTAATAACGGAATCCTTGCCGTGGACTGGCGAAACAGGCTTCCATCGAAAAAACCATTAGCACGCAGCGGCCCGGGTGTGTGCTTGCAAGGCAATTTCCTTAGCACATAGCATGCGTGTGTAGTCGCTTTTTTGTCTCACTCTTCTTACTATTGCGATACGTATCCTGTTCAACTTTGCTTAAGTGTAGTTGATCTGTGAGGGATATCTCAGTGGAATCCTATAGTGCACAAAAAACATTTGTTCATTTGTTCACAAACCATAACTTGTACCTTGAGCTAAGTGGTAACTCTATTTCAGCATGAAACTCAATTTAGCTCTCAATTTAGGATCAAAAACCAAAATCTATCTCGATAAGTTGCTTATTTTCAGAAATACCAGCTTGATCACTTTTGAATTCGGTCCAACAAAGATCACTGCTATAAACAGTTACTAACAATAAGATCTGGATAGTTCAAGACCGAATACATCTCATACACATTAGTTCGCCTCGGCTGCATGTGCTGATCCCCCCTGAATGGCTAACTAACGGTTGTTTGGCTGGCTATGCTAATGGGATTTCGCTTGATCGGTCGAAACGGCGCCCAATCACTCCTTACCTTTTTCGCCCTCGAATCTCTCATTATGGCATCCCGGCTGGTGTCTAATGACTTTGTGCCAAGATTCTTCATTGCTGGCACTGATGTGACTCTTGCCAGTGTTATCTTTCATTACTAATACTTTATTATGAAGCATAATGTTCCTTAATAGTTTATAAGAGCTTATTTTTAGGTGCATATTCATGACTCATGGAAAAAAACTTTCACTGACGAAGTAGAGTACAGTCAAGTTTGCGCAAGTAGTTTGACCGGTTATGTTCATGTTTTTTTGTGTTCTTGCGACAAATATTGCAATATTGTCATTTGTTCAAATACTTCTTTTTGCACTTTCGTTTACGATGTCCCTCATGCCTATCGGAGGTTTATTTCCCATAAATCGTCTTGCTAAGCATACCTTATAATAAAACCGTTACCTTCAAAATTCAAAAGGTTGTACAACAAGATTCTAAATTGCCATTGCGGCAACAAGTCTTGTCCAGTTTCCGAAGTTAATCGCATAGCCAAATTGTTTGCAAAGAAACGTCAATTTATTGTTAGTTAATTGAAAATGGCTGTGAGCAAATAATTTCGTTTCCAATAAATCACTTACAATACTTTAGAGTAATCTAATGTTTGTAGTTATTAGATCAGTTTTTTCTAGTTATCCTCGAATCTAGTAACAGTAACTTTAATCTAATATACATATATATAATATGCAAATTCTTGTAGTCATCGGAACAGTTTATTCCGGATATCGGTAATCCTAATACCATCGATGATCAGGCAAAGTACGAGTGCCATACGAGCATGTGAAGTGAGGCGGCGGTGAATGGCGGCTGTTGTAGACGGGCAGTGGTGTGGAAGACCGGCCAACCAGCCATCGATTGTTGTTATTGTTGTCTGTTTGCAATGGTCTGCCGGTACAAATTGTGGCCAGCTGCACAGCTAGCATTTGCTAAGAACGTACTAGTATTATGGTACATTTGCTAAGAACGTGCTAGTAGTATGGTACATTTGTTTAGAACGTACTAGTGTTATGGTACATTTGCTTAGAACGTGCCAGTATTATAGCACATTTGCTTAGAAAGTACTAGTATTATGGTACATTTGTTTAGAACGTACTAGTAGTTGTTGATAAGTATTACATACGTCTTGTCACCAGATCGAGAATGAGATTCCGGTACCTTCACAACTTGTTCTTATTGTTAGCATGAAGTGCTTTACTCATTCAAAACGATTGAGATCACCAGTACACCACACTTAAAAGTGGTGTTTTGAAACAAATAACCACTAGCTCATGGTGCACAAGCCCTGCTGCAGTGGCATTTGCTACAAGCTAAAGTTGAACTCAAATACCCCTTCAAGGAGAGGTATTTAGCATTAGAATATGTGTATCTATTATACTTTTACCTTACAATAGCAAATGCGATGTGACAGGCATAAATCACATTTTTTGCTTCTACCAGCTATTTCTAACACACATAAGGTAAATTTTCTTTAACGTAGTATACTTATTGTTAGTACTTGCTAGTTAGCCTCTACATTTACCTCTATTTGAGAAACACCGGCGGTTAATCTTCCTTAACGTGCAGATATATTTGTTGATTGCGGTTTCCTACAACTAACTAATGTTTCTTACAAGTCACTAATTCTAAGATATCGAATTCCGTCTAGACTGAAGAAAGAACAGACTCGTTCTTATGCTCTTATCTTACATTCAGTACATGAATATATACAATGCTCCATTGTACTTGCAATATTCCTTACCCTCTACAACTTACTCTGTATGCACATAACCGCCGATTTAAAGTATGAAATTTGCATAACCATTCAATGGTTGCCACCAAGAAAATATGCAAATTTAAATCCGGCGGAAGTTGATCAAGCTTAACATGCAGTGTTGGTTTGTCGCTTTTTGTTCTACGAGCCTGGGACAGCTGATCTGCATAATTAGTAGCGACAGTTGGTTGTGTTGGCTCTATTGTTTCGCGCTTGTTGTTAGCGCATTTGGGTAATGAGAAGATCGGGTCACCGGTCAGGCGACAACAATACCGCCCATCTACTGCAAGTGTTACTGCCCCGCGTCCAGTAATGTTATCAATTAGCATTAAGATATGTAATTAGTTCAAATTTTGAACAATATATAATATTAAACGGCCAGCGATTTATATGTACATCTTGTTTGTGGACAAACTCGTGATTGCTTCTGTGTTTCGTGTTGCTTATGGATTGTGGTGTATTTCTTCCTGATTGTTTAATGATACCGATTGTTTTTGACACTGAAATTGAACTTACAACTCTAGTCTTTACATGAATATGTCTGTGTTTCATGTACATATTTTGTTTTATAAGAACAATTTCTTTGAAAATTCTACTGTTTTTTCACAACATACCACTTGCACCCGAAATTACTTCCCAACCATCGGAGCAGGAAACCTCAGAGGTGTGACAAATACATTGGGTGGTGTTTGGCCCACTCCAGCGCGTGTTTTGTGTGTATGGTTTGTCGCTGCGGCGCAGTCAATGTGCCCTTTCGAATGGGCCTACCTAGGTTTCGGGTAATCGCCTCTTGGAATCCCAGTTATTTCTTACAATTAGCATTTTGTATTATATTGATCTCTTGGTTTCTCTTTTTTCATTCCGGTTAGGTCTTGGCTATTTGTTCATATTGAAAGTGGGTCTTACAATTAGCTTGAAAGCTAAACAACATTACTTGCTTTTCCTTCCTTAAAATTGTTTTTCTTATTTATTATAAGTTTATGCTAGATGCAACTACAATGCACATGCAACAAGATAGCAAAAAACATTGAATAGTCTAATAAGTTGAGATAATCTAATTGGCTCAGTTGTTCATGTCGACTCAACCAACAGACAACTTTTTATTCCTACTTTGGAACAAAGTTACCCAAGTTTGAGGTATAAAGCGTGCTAAGTAAATTGATTTTGTTCCTCCCTTATCCGTGACCATATGTTCATTGTGGTTTTTAAGAACAAGTTTCTTATCGCAAATATTTCGGTTTCTCACTCATAATGACTCTACAATGCTCAAACAAACAATAACACTAAGATCCTTTTTATATCCTTAGAATATGCTACATGCGGTTCAAAAATAAGGGTCTAAGATAGTGCACTAACCAATCACCAAATGTCTCAAACAATGGTTGTTTTTCTGTGAGAAGAAAGGAATTTATTACTGACTCATGAAAGTAAGGACGAGAAAAAGGGTAACGTTATCATGCCGAATGATTGCCAGAGAACATAGGTCCCTCCTTTTGCTACTTTTCCAATTTCTTGAATTGCTTTGCAAAGGTATTGGCCAGTTTGCAGAGCTGTTAGTGTTTATGGTTATTACCATTTATGTTTGCCTAAGTATGGGAAATCAAATAAGCAAACCGTTTTTTTTTCTGCTAGCATTGATTTGCCTTGAAATGTGCTTTGCAGTTTGGAATGTATATGAGATTGAACGGATTGGCAACTTGTTGATAACAAAGAACTGTTGAAACTTATTATCATAGTTACTTTCATATGCTTACCCTTATTTGCATGATGCTAAGAAGATATTGCGCGTTTCCTGTAATCCTGCACTTATTGATAGGATGTGGATACTTATTGTTAGGGTAAAGTGATTTTGTTTATATTTTGTAATATCTAACTCCGTTCTGTACAAATATACCCAACATTTAACCCCATCATTTTATAAGTAATTGTTATCCCAAACCCCCTGTCCCTATTAGAGCATTTGCCTTGTAACCAAATGCCTTGGAACTTGAATAAAGATTAAAGATTAAAGATTAAAGATTAAAGATTAAAGATTAAAGATTAAAGATTAAATATCCGACTGTCGCACGTACATTCAAATATGATTGTACACAATATGTGTCAAATTCAATTTTTTACACCTTTCTTTAGGAAAGGCTGCTGGATAGGTTTTGGGCATCATCTCTTTACATGTATGTTTCTAATCCGTTCGTACTGGCACCACTATTTAATCGGGTCTGGAAGCATTCTTTGATATGCATCTAATGGCTGAAACAAGTTGAACAAGTGCTTGTAAATGTTTTAGTATTCGTGCAAAGTGTGAAACACAGAATCAACTGTCACTTCCCTCCTTACCTGTGGTGGTTGTTGTTGGCTGTTGCCGCCTCTCGTCGTTTACCATCATTATCGGCCTAATACTTTTATAGTGCGGGCCGATACAAGTATTTTGTCAGCGCGTCCCCGCCGTGGAGTGTCTTCTCGAGTAATTGCCCGGTCGGAGGCAATAATTCCCTCCTCTTTAACTTCCTATGATTTTTTGCCACTTCCCGTTCTTTGGTTCTCAGTAACAATAAGATCATAGCATTTTGCTTCCGTCGGTCTACCGTACCTCATTTGCATACGATTATAGAGGTTTCTTTACAAGAACGGAAGAATATGCAAATTTGAGGCCCGGCGGAAGTTACAATACGTTTGATTTCTGTTTAGATTACCACAAAAGCATTTCTCGCTGGTTTTGTGCAGCAAGTCATAAGCTAAGCAATGCATTTCATGTTGTGTATAGTGCAATTGCAATTGTACATTTAACTTCCGTCGGTCTAACAATTTCTTCTCTAGGTCTAGGTCTAACAACAATGTTCTTCTGCTCTTGTTGAGAAGTTGTAATCGTATGCACATGAGGTACTGTAGATCGGCGATGATGTAACATGCTGTAATATTAAAGCAAAACGAATTGTCGCGCGGCGCGTAGCAACTGAGAGCGCGCGTCGCATCAATTGTGAATTTTCATATGCTTACAGGCATCCTAAAAACCTAATTCAGTAGTCTAATTTTTTTGCTCGTCTAGCGGAACACAACAATACGAAATTCGTATTTTTAGACAACCTAGAAAGAGTAGCACAGTTCGTCATTTGGTCAAACAACGGAAAAACGTGACAATTCGTTTTGCAGCAATAATAATAAGTATTGCTGTAACAATGCAATCAACATCCCAGCAATGCATTTCTCAAAGATCGAATTGTAAGCTTTCTAATCGGCGCCATGTGCTTGCCAGATTCCTGATTAAAAGCGCACGAGGTTACAATTGCTTTGTTTCGGGTCCCTGGAGGATGTGCTGAATCTCACACTTTCTCTCTCATTCTCCCTTCTCGAACTCTAACTCTTAGTGTTTCTTCTTGCCTGTTAATCTATAGTCTTTAATCTTTATTCAAATTCCAAGGCATTTGGTTACAAGACAAATGCTATTATAAGGACAGGGGATTGGGGAAACTTATTGTCAGCGATGGACAGTGATGTTATACTTGGTCAACGTGTGCTGTGAGACGTAAAATCAACGTCTATGAACGTCAAGCTGTATCTTACCGTTCAGTTGTATTTTTCCACCCAATTTCTTCCCTTTTACCGACGTTTCGTCGTATTGTTAGTACGAGGCGAAATGTGTGCTGCAAAAGAAAGAAAGAACGACAGAGAAACACGCATACTGTTCAGCATCAGCTGGACGCTACTTAAAGGGGGCCGGAAACCGTCATTTCATTCGTAGAGAATGTGTTCAAAACAAGTGTTTTACGGACCCGCCACTTTTGTGTTCAGGGAATACACATAAGCAAATTCCTCGGTCAACTGACGGTTTCCGGCCCCCTTTAAACCTGCATTTCATTCGTTAAGAATATGTTCATAACTGACCCGTCAGTTTTGTGTTCATTCAGGGAACACGCATAAGCGAATTCCTCGGTAAACTGACGGTTTCCGATTTTCAGCGTTCGTTAGTGATGTCAAAAATGGAACAAAATAAAAAAATAAATAACGCGCAGCGTAGCGCAAGCAACGCGTTCGCGTAACGCAACCTGTGTTTGCAACATTCCTCTTTCCATCATCCGCCCTTCATCCCCGAGTTCAGTTCGTTGACGCGATTACCTCCACGGCCGTGTATTGTGATTCGCCGTGTCAACTGACTTGGCATTTCTGTGTTTCAGTCCGTAGTTATCATCGGGTTGTTTTTGTCACAGTGATGAACAGCCATTTTTTTGTAAGCTTTTTGGTCTTTTCAAATCTCAACCAAATGCTGGTATTTCTTATTCGAACATGATACCTCTGGTTTGGGAAAGGTTTTACGTTGTACCATTCTGAACCACCTGTGCCACTGGTGCTGTACATTAACGTTGTTCGTTTATGGTATTCGCAATCGTGGCGCCCGCCTAGCCATTCTTCTGGCGCCAAACAGTAATATCTAAGGCCTTCAAGTTGTCTACCGTAGCAGCTGGGCAATGTTTAATTGTTGGCCGGTAACACATTCTAAAGAACTGTACAACGAAATTGTTAATGATTATCATATGAGGCATAGAAAAGGCTTCTGTACATAATTCTTGTTTATGTTTACAATTGCAACTGGGTTTTAAAAAAAGCTACCAACACATGTATCTTTTGAGTTGCTGCAGAACTTGATAGGTGAATATGTCGACAACCATGTGATCCTGTCAAGAAAATAACATGACCGATGCTCTCTAATTGTACGACTCGTGTCACTGATCTTCTACTATCGGAATACTTGACTCCGTTCCATACAAATATCCGACTGTCACAATATTGTATGGTATCTAACCTGTACGTTCAAATTTTCTACCTTAATAAATTCTTCCGCAACATATAGTAGCATCAGATGCTTGGGAAACCGCACAAAGTTACACAAGCATTGAAAGCGTGAACAAAATTGAGCATCTAATGACAGTCGAGTCATTTGTACAGAACGGAGTCATATAATCTAATAGTAAGTGTTTCATGAGACTTTGAAGACCTAAAGAGAAAGAGTGAAATATTCGGCTTGTTATCTCCCCCTCCACAAAAACACACTGTTTTTTAATTAGATAGGTCCATCTGGCGTGTCCTTCCGTCTGTCACATCGAACAGGTGTGTGTGTGTGTGCGGCCCTCGGCACCGTTATGGTGTATTGGCACCAGCTGTGCGCCAACATCCGCGTGAATGACTT
>JACMIJ010000643.1:0-16966 GCA_014805365.1 Koerneria luziae
GAAAATTTGTGCTGCACCGTGCGGCACCGTGCTGCACGGCGCTGCGCATTTTACAATTTTCGTGAAAAGGACTGTACCTATTTCATATTCATCCAGAGAATTAGGCAGAACTTCCTTCTTCAAGTGTGGATTGTATCTCTCTTTCGAACCGAAGATATCCTATAGCACAAAACTGCAGTCGCTTACAAATGTTTCGGTTTCTTCTTTCGGCTTCCTAACGTACATTATTACTACATTCTGCCAATAACTGGAGACGACAAATGCAGTGAAGCTGGAAAATGAGCGTGACATATTCTTAAGCACTTCAACATTAAGAAATTATCAGTCGGCTATCTTTTCAACCATATATGTCTGTGGCACATATAAAAACCATGGAAAATAGGTGATTCTGTAAGCTATTTATGTACTGATTGTGAGTTTTTTTAAAGAATAATAATATTTTCTTGTCCATTTTGGTCACTTTCTATGATCCATTGTAAGATTTGGTTGTAGCATTACATGAGAAAGAACAGTCATATGCGTGGATTAAGTGACGGGACGCCAGATTGCCCAATTATGTCCTCTGGCACATGAGATCAGAGCTGCCGGCTGTATGCTTCTCTGTACCCTCTCATCAATCCCATTGCTCTGGCCTCCCTCTCTTCTTCCAAGGTTTGCGTTAACAATCAGAGGGGCGAGTATTAGAAGCACAGTGCTTATGATTTTAAAAAAAATTAACGATACAGCATTGGCGCCATAAAGGGTTTTGAGTGTATGCTGAAACATGTACCAATAGCTCTATAGCTCTACAAGTAACACTAACGCTAGCACTAATATCAATGTTCTGATTTTTCAACGCCTGATCGCAGTCTAGCCAAAGTAGAATATGGTAGTCGAGGTAGACACCAACCTCAATAATGAAATGCTCGTTGTTCTTGAATGTTCCCAATCAACTTCCGGTCAATCTGAGCATATCCCTATCTCTGAGATATCCGCTAATGAGCGAGTGCACCATGGTCACACTCTCTTATCGCCGAAATAGCTATCAGCAAATAAAACATTTCCGGTAGTGTTCCATGGAGAAGAGAATACGGTGGGGCTGACCCGAAGGCGTTCCAGAATGCCGTCCCTATTCGTCGGTCTCTTGAACAACACTCGTCTACCGTATCGCTCGTGATACTGTAGAGTGAGGAGGCGGCGATGATTGATGGCGAGAGCAGAGAAAGGACGGACGACGAGACGACTGTTCCGGATGACCAGCTGCACCTGCACATAAGGTGCTGCACATTGCCAAGCGAATCGATATTACAACTGAAGACGAGCACGTACCATTCGCACGAATGGATTCCGACCGATTGAACCCTTCGGTACAACTCCGACACGAACGGGCAGCACCTTCGGAAGCACTTTGACGTACCACGTTCCATTCACATTATTTATACGAGACGCGATCTGAAGTTGTGCTTCGAGAGGAAGCATACCTCTTGCGCAATGCGGAGAGCAGCTTTGCTGTATCGTTGTAGTGACATAAAGGTATAAGATAATTGAGGAATAAATCAGAAATCTGCAAAGCTTCTTATCGACGGTACACACTATAAATAGTGGCGAAAAATTGTAAAACACACAATGGCAATTTGCCAAACTTATTCTGTGTACACGCATGTATCAATATTAAAATTTAATTTCTTTTCCAAAATATGTTCGAGATTATTTTTAAAGATATGTACATCTTTGAAAAAAAATTTCCCCCAGAGTATTACCAAACTTTCTCGGATATTTCACTACCTAGTCACCGAAAAAGTTTGGAAATTCCACCAAACCAAACTTAACTATTTTCCCAGAGAGTGTGGTATCATTACGTTCTTGGGGACATCTCGAAAAATTTAGTAACTGGTTGATGGAGCTTTCGAGCTTGGTGGCGCTTCGGTGGGATTTTTTAGAGCGCATCCCCCTTACTGTCGACGTTTATTACGGACAACATGCAAGCCATACACGACTGTCTCATTTGTCAACAGTTACATACCCCAGATCTGATAAAACTGCCGATCTAACACGAACCATGTGCAAAAGTTTTGCACGGAGTTCAGTAGGTCTTAAATTGAAATGTTATACATCAATTGAATTTAAGTTACTTTTCAATTGATGCACAACATATCAATTGTGATCATGTCACCACTTCCATGTAGTCGGTTCCCATTTTTACACCTCCTTTTGAGCACCAAAGGAGGATTATTGCGTAGTTTACCCCTCTTTCATAAACGCCTACTTTACTTACCTCTCATTTGAGACAGTCGGCTCCAGCGGAAGCGCGCTTAAGCGTAGGTATGATTACGATTTTACTTGCTTTTCAATTCATATTTGCACATAAATTGATATGTTTTTTTTCATTTTATTCATAAGATGTTTCTTTTGATTTACCGAGTGTGCTTACTCACATTTGTAAATAAAAATTTTTCTTTATATAATCTTAGATAATACATTCTTGCAGATGGGAAAGAAGAAAAATTTCGGAAAGAAAGCGAAAGACACCGTAGAAGCGGAAGTTAGTACGAGTCTAGCTAACGAGGACGACAGTGAAGATGTCCCCGTCACTCCAGGTTAGGATAGTACTGGTATGGTTATTCTGTAGGGAAGCAGAAGACAAAGAAAGGCAAGAAAAGGAAGGCCACCGAAGACACGAGAAATCTGGCCATAAGCGAACAAGTCGTAGAGAAGAAGAAGAAGACTAAGGACGGGGATGGCAAGAAGAAAAACAAGGGAAAAGCGGCGTTGCCCGCTGAAAGCGGTATTTTTATTTATCTATTTTATGAGGGCTCTGTAAATATGTTTCTTAAACTGTTTATTTCCTTTGTACTTATGAGAGACTTACAATCAGTCACTGATCAGCTGTGCAGCGGAACAGCAGTAAATGAAACAAAATCTATTGTTTTAAAAACAGATGAAAATTCTACCACGAGTCCATTGATATCTAACTATGACATTACCCAATCTTTGAATTCCAATATGTAAACCTCAACTTTATGTAAAACTAATTGTGGAGAGGTTTGAAGGATATTATTAGCTTTCGATTGTTTATGCTTTAGTTACATAGTGATTCTTAGTAAGAAATTGGTTTCTTAGAATGCCAATATCTCTCCAGGGAGCAACACCTTTTTTGCTCATAACATTTCCACACATACGCTGTTCCATGAAGAGCCAATTTGTTTTTTATGCAAGTTGGGTTCCGGGATTCTACACCCTATTGCACGACTGATTTAGTATTAAACGTTTTGCCCGTAATCAAGTACCGCATCCACTTCCCCCATTGTTAAGTATTCCCAACTGAAATTTACCTCTACGTATAAAAGAAAAAACTTAGCCAGAGCTATCAATTGATGCCGTTTGGTTGCCCAACTAGTGGTTAGACCAATGGTTTGAAATTGGTTCTTTTGCTCTTACATGTTTCCAAAGTGCATGTCACAATTCAAAATTAGGCCATAGGAAACAATGGACTCATGATAAAAATTGTCATTCGTTTTGAAACAGCGGGTTTTGTTTTTTTCTTCTGTTGCTACCAATCGCGTTTTATGTATTTGTGATGTTGCTTATGGAACATTCTAATTGGTTAGGTTTGGGCTTTGCAGTTGGCACAGCAAAGGATGAATTCGGAGTCTCAATATGAATGCGACTCGTATCTTTTCCGTTCATAGTTAAGCAATAATCAATTCCTTGTATTGTGAGCACTCAAACAACATCATTTGGTGTAATATCAAAAGAATATCAGTTCGACGAAAGAATATTTGTCTCAGAGGGATCGGAGTTCTCTTCGGATGACGAAGAACCAGAGATCATGGAGGAAACTGGAGAAGAACTGCAATTCGACTTCGAAGCTTTTCCTCTGGAAGATCGTGATAAGGATGGCATCGTCAATATGCTTACCCAGGTTCATTTTTCAAACTTCAGTAATTCATACTGCAAATATTGTAAGCCAAAGAAAATACTGCCGAATTATGTGTACTGTGAAGTGTTAGTTATAAGAGTTGTTGCATTTTTCACATGGTCGGGGTATTAGGTGAAATGTTTAGTGAGGTTATTGGGGTTTTATAGTTCGGCTAACCCCTTTCTGTTAACTTGTCTTTTGATCTACTTATTGCTCATTAAGTGTTTGCATTGATTGTGTATTTGATCTACCCTCTCTCCCTCCCTGTCAGATCTCTTCATTCATTCCAGGTCTTCCTACGCGCGAAGGTTGACTTGGGTGGATTGGCTGCTGGTCTGATCAAGCAGACGCCGATTGGAACTGTCATCGGGGTACGTTTTTCCTTATTCGTGTCAAAGTAGTAGAGGAGATCTCAATGCCAAACAATCCCGCCAGTCGTAACCGAAACCGGCTTTTAATTGTGAAACTGTGTTATACTTGTAGGACTTTTGTCGGACAATTGTAAGACTGTTGAGCACTGATCTTGTGTGAGTATGGTAAGAGTGCACTATATTTGTGACTCCCTTTAATATCCCTACACTATTCTGACAATTGTCCTTTGCCCGACTTATACATACGTATTTACAAACAATAACCTTTTGTTCTTGACAGTAATGATGTGCTTAGCCGTCTGAGGATTGTGATGACGAAGACAACGAGACGTCGAATGTCGTGTACGCCCTGATCTCGTTGATCGACATGGAGAAGGGCGAACAATGGACGAAAGATGTCTCGGATCTCCTCCAGACGCGTGCTGACAAATACGCACAGAAGAACGTCGTATGTGTTCAGAATTGCATGTTGTCGTTGTGGAGGAATGTGCTGGTGAATGTGATCTCTGTTACAGGGGAAACGTCTGGCGGAAGTGCTGTCAGGATCAGTTGGTCTGCTGATCAACGAGCGGATGCTCGGATTCCCGGACGCCATCGTCGGCCCCGCATTCAAGAGCCTACAGTACGCTTTTATTTTATCCCCATTATTATTACGTTTTGATCTTTGTGTACTTTTTTTTAAATTTGTGCTCCTCCGGCTTTTTCATTCTGTGATTAGCTGATGATCCATGGATACTGTGGACAGTGTTGGCACTACGTATGACTGCTCGCGCCATTCACTTTGAGGTCAGAATGAGGCCAGGTTCAGGCTGAGAAAGTGTCAAATGATGAGCACATCATTTGACACTTTCTCAGCTACGTTAGTATACTAAAGGAATATAAAGTTCGTGCTTGCTTTTTATCTTCGAGAAGATTCATTTTGCATTGTTTTGAATATTATTCTTGTTCGAGCATACCACATTCAGACAAAATTACGCAAAAGAAAAGAATTTCGCTCTTCAAAGTATCGTCACAACTGCATTTTATATTGTAGGAATTGTTTGGTATAGTTAGCAATCATATGCTAAAGCGCACTTGAAAGTTCATCAACTGTGGAAATCGTAACAATAGAAATTGGTGCCCCAGCTCAACGATTGCAGGTTGCATTGTTTGCAATATTCATAGGTACTATCAACAGCTCATTAAGGGTAACCGTCAGAATACAAACTATAACCGCACAAAGAGTTATAGGTAATGATAATACGTCACGTTATCGTGTAACTTCTTCACTCCTATCCACACTTCTTCGTTCTTTTGCAGGTCTGACATCAAAACAATGAAGAATCGACCAAAGCACTACATTTACATCCACAAGATTCGAGTGAACGAGGACGAGAGGAAACCAGTGGAAGCTCCGCCCCCTCCACCTCAGGGGAAGAAGAAACTCGGGAAGGCCGCCAAGAAACGGGCAGCCGCAGAGAGAATGCAGCAGGCGGACATCGGGTTCGAGAATAACGAGGATCTCCTTCTCACAAATGTCGGTTACGTTGCTTTCCATCTCCAGGCATTTGCTTTCATAGGCACATAACTGCCATTAGGTTAGATTCAAGCCAAGTGAGAGTTTCGTTATTTTGGTACCTGTTCACCGCTACACCAAAGTTCGTCTATCTGGAAGAGATCTCCCTTCAGTATTGAGTAAGATAGACTATTAGTCTGTGTTTGCCAATGAGTTTTGCACTGTTTGATTATACTAGGTCGGATAGCTCTAGGAGTTCTTTAACGTGATGTCGTGTGGATTACGAACTGTGACACGAGTTGTTCGTACCTTCGGCCTTTAATGCAGGCGTTGTTCTCCTTCGAGTATCCGGTGCATTCGGACGTGGAACCGGGGAGCAAGTTCCACGTGATCAAGGATGGGCCGATATCTCGGAAGCCCTTCCGCCGAGTGTCCGTCTTCGACCAAAATGGCCTTGATGCCTTTGTTGACGTTGTTACGCATATTTAAATTGTTATCACCTTTTACTCATTCAGTGAATAAAATCTGGAAGAGTAGGCAACAAAACAAACAACCAAGAAAACAAATGAAACAACAACAAAGATACTACGTTGAGACAATCTGTCAAGTGAACCCATATTCGACGAACTCCCTACTTCAGCGCCAACTTCGAACGACCCGCTGCTTTCTTCTTTCGACCAACCAATTTCTTGAGGTCCTGAATGGAACCGTCACTTCGAAGCAACCGAATGGTCGCTTACAAGGGAACGGTCCGAGCGCACGGTGAAATTGGGTACATTGAGGTGCCATACCTTGTTCGGTACCCTTCCAGGACCCCAGAACCGTTCTCAAAAGTTCCTTCCAATTCCTGGTTTTCGAGAAGCTGGGCATCCAAAACTGGCAGAATAACATGGAAATCGTTATGCAAATACTTTGGATAGTAACGAGTGGATAGTATGCTCGTTCGGTGCACTTTTTGCCGTCGTTGGTGTTCAATTCCCCAATGCTGGTTTAATAATTTGCTCTTTCAGAATCCCATTTTCTATACTGTGGTAACCTTCGTGATATACAGGTCGGGAGAAATTATTTTCTGAAATGGTATTTTTCGGTTTGCACCACAGTGACCTTCAATTCCCCAAAGCTGGTTTAATATTTTGCTGTATTGTTGGTTGTACTGGATATTTGGGGCACTTGAAAATTTCTGACAGTTCGCGTTTTACGCCGTCGAGGCAGAGCCAGGGAGGTACGCTTATATGCAACACATAACAACCTTACCAATAAAGTTGTTACAGTAAGCTAATAAGATGGCATTTTTGGATCAAGTTTTGTGAATTGGACAAAAGTAGGCTAAATTTCACTTCATGCTGCAACACAGTGGGCATCGACTATACTATTAATTGTTACACTTGGATCGTTGTTGAAGTCACTGTGGTGCAAACCGAAAAATACCATTTCGGAAAATAATTTTTCCCAATCCTGTATATCACGAAGGTTATCACAGTATAGAAAATGGGATTCTGAAAGAGCAAAATATTAAACCAGCGTTGGGGAATTGAACCAACGACGACAAAAGTTGCACCGAACGAGCACACTATCCACTCGGCCACGCTCATCTGTGCCTAGCTTGCGACATTATCCTAGACTATCCAACGTATTTGCATAACGCTTTCCATGTGTATTATTCTGCCTGTTTTGGATGTCCAGTTTCTCGAAAACCAGGAATTGGAAGGAACTTTTGAGAACGGTTCTGGGGTCCTGGAAGGGTACCGAACAAGATATGGTACCTCAATGTACTCAATTTCACCGTGCGCTCAGACCGTTTCCTTGTTAGACCGTCCCCTGTACATACGAAACCATTACAGCTCCACAGTTGCTCCTCACCGGCGAAGAATGACCAACATTTCATATCCACATTCGAGAAGTCCTTGCAAGTGTACTTACAAGGGAATGTCGCGAACTAAGGTCAACGTTTCGGGAAGGGAGATGTGCTGATTACAGTGTTTTGAACGGAGATTCGACTCCAAAATTGCCAACGTTGCCTCTGGCCGCCAAAGATGGCGCGGGCAGCCAATTGACAGCACATTCAGTGCTTGATTGCGTAATCACCATCTTATTGTTGCCAGCCTCGTGGTGTAACGGTGTGCGTGCCACGTATACAAGCACGAGGTCAGGGGTTCGAATTTTTTTACATCATTACTTTTTGCAGATGTTGCATATGTTTGCAGGTGCCGCGAATATTGCATATTTAAGTTTATGCCAAAGTTAAACTTGTTATCAACTGTTAGCATCTGCAAAAAGTAATGGTGTAAAAAAAATTCAAACCCCGACCTCGTTCTTGTATACGTAGCACGCACACCGTTACACCACGAGGTCACACGGCGGCTGGCAACAAGAAGATAGTGATTACGCAATCAAGCACTGAATGCGCTGTCAATTGGCTGCCCGCACCATCTTTGTTTCCCTTCCCGAAACGTTTACCTTAGTTCGCTACATTCCCTTGTTAGTAGCGTAGTGGTGACATATTACTACAGCGCTGATGATTATGTGGGGTTAGTGGTTCGATCCCCGTTAGTCGCTGATTTTTTTTTTGCTGATTTCGTAAAATGTGAGTGTTATTGTTTTGTGATGACAGCCATAAAACGTGATGTGTGTGTATCATTTGTTAACAAGCAGCGAAATGGGAACTATTGCAGTGGTCCATATTAAGAACACTTGGATGTATTTCCGATCAATTCCTTCACGTTTCCAGCCACTGATATTGTTTTGAGTAATTTTGAATTTTTTAAGGATTTGAATTTTGATATGTTGAGTTTTGCACTGATAATTGTGTCATCACAAAACAACACCACAAACACTTCTCGAAATCAGTAGAAAAAAACGTAACGAACATCAAAATCGAACCACAGGTCTTCAAAAGCATCGACGCTGCAATGACATAACGTCACCACTACGCTACCAAACACATTTGCAAGGATTTCCCAAAGGCGGGTATGAAACGACAATAAACTAAATTTTCAGTTGTTCTTCACCGGTGAGAAGCCTCAGGCAGAAACGAAACAATTGTGTTTCAGTAACACAGTTGGGTTTTCAACTTGACTTCAATTGTGGAAGTGAAAACACAATGTTTCGGTTACTACACAATTGGGATACAGTTGAAGTAAAACAATGGAGTTTAAATGACTTCGTATGTACTGTCTACGTGACTATTCGGTCGAATAGTTGCACTATTCTACGAATAATTCGGAAAGTCAAATACTCCCGCGTCGACAGTAAACCCTTGTTTCCAATGAGCTGTCCAATGATCTTTTACACTGATTCACTGGAAACAGAAGAGTTTACTACCGCATTTGAGTGTTCTGTGGAAAGAATAATGTTGAACTGCCAATACAAGTCATTCCCCATAACTCGCAGCCCAGTTCTCCCAGTAGGGTATACCTATGCATGAACAGTAAGTATCCTTTACACGTCTTGAATAAAAAAAAGTGGGTCCATACTTTCCGCCATTTCAATTATTTGTTGAAACAGCTGTTACTTCGCTAGTTTTCAAGCCATGCACAAGCTCCCTATTTTGAAAACAATATTTTAGTAACTATATAATTATCGTTTTCGAGTACTCGGGTTTACAGCAAACTAGGAAAAACTCAGAATAATCAAAGGTCTTAAAAAAGCATGAAGCCTTACGCGTAATGTACGAAAGATTTGCTTATCTTTCCTCCGTATGCTATGCAATTGCATAGAACCACTTCGCATTATTACAAATATGAAGACTTTAGGCAACAATGAGTAGGTTATCATTTCTAAAAGATTTAAACGTTGTGGAAGAAACGTCAAAGTTAAATAAGTCTAACCCGTGCATCAGGATAATGTAAGTTGTTACCTTAACATTCTTGGCCTTCTTGAGAGGGAGGTATGCGTATGGCTGCATGGCGTCCCTCCCCTTGCCTCCCTTCTCTCCCTTCCCTCCCTTCTCTCCCTTGCCTCCCTTCTTCCCCTCCTTTGTCGTGTCCCGATGGATTCCCTTTCCACCCGGCCGCCATCCCGATGTCGTCGTCTGCAAATCACTCGTTATCGTCTGCTCGAAACGAACCAATGCCACCTTCCCGAGATTCGTAAGCATACTAGTTGTTGTAGAATACAAAGATAACGCACAGTAGTCAAAACATGAGGGAGGTGTAACTTCAGACCAAATTACATAGCGTTCCTGGCACATCAGGAAAGAATCCTTCTGATTGGAATGGTCACTGGATACCGTCAAACTATGGCCTAGACGAATGTGTTTTTTGGTACATAAATGGAATGGATGAACGAGTTGCTTTTCCCCGGAATGTTGAGGTATCAACATTAGGTGCTATTTGCGTGTGTTTGTTAGCTTTATATGGGGGAGGGGTCAGATCGAAGAACAAGTTCAAAGTAACAGTAGGAGTACTCTGCAACAGTGTATAATGGGAGCACGCGACGAAGACAACCCCTGCTGTTTGTCTGCAACTGTGATTGTGAATGAGTCCTGTGTTTGACAACTTCCGCCTTCCCGGTACACAACATCACACCAGCCCCACTAGTGTCCCTGCTTGGCTTCGTCTTCCACTGCTCCTTCCAACTTGCTTTCCACATTCCGGAGAAGAGCAACTCGCTCATGTACCAAAAACCACCCGCCGTATCTCAAAATCCGGGCTCTGTGGGATTCCAAACTCTGAGTAGCTACTGACTGTTAACTTGTTAGGATCGCGCGCATTTTGACAAAAAAGGCCAGCAACGCGAATTTGTCCATTTGCACGAAAAGATGTTTCGTTCTAATAGAACGATATTCGAGTAATGAGACCTTGTTATCAGCCTCGCGATCTCCTTCGTCGCCCTCATAGTCATCGTCGTCCTCCTCCTCCTCGACCTTCCTCTTCTTCTCCACTTCGATCGTTTCATCCTCCGAATTACGTCGACGTCTCTTCCGACCTTCTACAATAATACATATTGAAAATATAACTATGCTTTGGAAAGTGTTAATAAACCATCTAAAAGCACCCAACGCTTTTGCGTAAAATGAATGAAACATTTAACAATACATTTTCCAGATGTCTGCTTGACATGCGAATCCTCCTCTCGACTTATTGCCCTTTTCCAAAATTAGGTAACCCCCCCCCTACACTTCATATGATAAGTGCTACACACCTCATGTGCTGCATCCAAATTCGCCATTGAAGAACGACTTAATAGTAAGTACCAGCAGACACAATATACAAAGGCCTCTACGAGTGTCTCTTGATAACCAACCGATAGCATCGACATCAATGAGCAGTTTGCCGTCTTTGGATACGGAGAAGCCGTTCCTCTCCTTGTTCGACATAGCTTTCGCTTTCTGCTTCGCAATCAACTTCGGATCCATCGTCGAGATCTGGATGGGGAAGACTCAGACCGAATAAGCAACTGACAGACACACAAGCTTTAACTACAATATAAGCAAGAGAAAAATGTTATGCTGAATATGGCAGCAATGAGCCCTCACCTTGTTGGCCATGTCCCTCCTATCGAGTAGATCAGTGGGTCGTCCGTCGTCCTCCCTCAGCCACACACTGCTGACTCTGCTCCTGGTCTCCACCTCATCCGCCTCTTCCTCGTCGTCGCTGTCTTCCAACAACTGGAGGATCGTGTCGGCCCCCGCCGTCTTCGCCGATCCGATGGAAGATGCATAATCTGCAATCAAATCAACTCCCAATATATCCCATCAGCTGAAAGGATTCTCATAGTCCTTCACAGTGCATTTCAATTCTGCTATGCCGGTGTTTGAAATGAATCACATTCCTTATCGCCCACTAGGTATTATAAATAGTAATGTTCAGGACATACCATCATCGCTGTCCTGTTTCTCCAGATTGCCCTCACTGGCAGCCCGTTCCCTCTTCCTCCTGGCCTTCTCGATATTCCGAATCATCTTCAGCCATTCTCCTCTCTCCGTCTCCTTCTCCACCACGGGGCGTCCGAATCGATCCAACAGCACTTCCAACAACAAACGATTCGCCTTCCGAGTCTGCAAATCACGAAACAGTTATTGAAAACCAGAGATGGATTGCTCATGAAAAAAAATGATGAGAGAGAGAGAGAGAGAGAGAGAGAGAGAGAGAGAGAGAGAGAGCAGGGGAAGTGCCGCCATACCCGACTGGTCGCGTCCGTCGGATCCTGACTGAAGAATGCCGACAAAATGAGTTGTCTGTATTGGTGGACGGCAAATTCCGGCATCTTCACAACGAGCATACGGATCAGCCTGAACAATGGAAAGATTGTTACTCTTGTATAATTGTTTAGTAAACAACAATAACATACAATATGTAGTGAAAAAGCATGCTCTCTAAATAGCTCTAGAAGTCATTTCCCTTATTCCCTCACACTACAGCATCCATTTCCCTCCCTCCCTCACACTACAGTATCCATTCCCTCCCTCACCTGATGGCAAGAACCCTGACAGGATGTCGTGCATCGCTGATCCACGTGCACCCATGGGCGACGAATCGGGAAGTGTGGGCGGCGTCGAGAGATTTGATGTGCTTCTGCACGATGATATTGAGGGCGACCAGGGAGGAGCGGGCGGCCACCAGGGACACGGACGACGTGCCGCTCTGCAATCACAAGGGTCACATAACAGAACAAAGACTCTTGTGATACCTGAGGAGTGCTGATGTCGAACACCGCCTGGATGATGGGGGAGAGGGAGGAGGAGGCCGACTCGCCCTCGTCCACCAGTCGCCCACACAATTCCTGCACACACTTGGACGCATTCGCACGTGTCGTCGTGCTGTTCTCCTGAATGCAATCCGCTATTCACGAGCTTCTCCTCTCACTCCCCATCTCATAAAAGAAACTCCTAATTGTAAGCGACATTCCATATTTAGACAACCCATCCATAAGTCAAGTATACTAACAATAACAGTATGAAACGTTTCTTGATATACGTCTATTACATCAGTGAAAAATAGATAAAAATGATGAAAACACAAGACAAAATGTAATGTGAAGGAAAGGAGCGCGTACCTTATCGAGCAAGAGGACGACGCTTCGAATGGCGGCCACCGCGAGTGCGCGGATCTCCTCGGGAGTCTTGAGGGACTCGAATGCGAATCGAATGGCACTCAGTTGTGCGGAACGCGCTTGTGGCACAATCTGCAAGGGCGGATTGGACTCGCCGTCCACTCACCTTCTCCAGTGGCTGCAGCAACGCCGATTCGATCTCGCTCGCGTATTTCACAAAGAACGCATCCAACATTGCATTTGATCTGAAAACAATCAATAAAGGGCAATCATTGTCATTAGGCTCATCCCTTTCTAAAGAGGTAAAACAAATACTGTGCAGCAAGAAATTAAAGATGATGAAACACAAGATAAGATAATATGTGATGTGACACTGAGCCCCCTACCTTCTTCGTAGAATCTCCTCGAGTACCCGATAGGCCTTCTTCTGCAGATATGGTTTGCTGTTCGTGGTGAGCCATGGGAGAACGGTGTCGAAGACCTTGACAGTGGAGGGCAGGTCGGCATTCCTCAACAGAGCCGCCACCACATCCAGGATACGCGCCTGCTTGTTCTGATCGGCCTCTTCGCCTGCCTGGAACATACAAAGTCATTTCTCTCAATCCAAGCATTCGCAAGCTCACAAAGTATTATATAATATAATTATTATAGGAACCGCAAGCCATTTGAATACCACCACTTGAATTCACCATGTTTCTTACTACCCACAGTTTGCTATTTCAGTATTACATGGCTCATATAATACCGTTTGTGTATCTTATGTATTGAGAAGTAGATGACGACAACTGGATTCCCAAGTTCAAGAGCTTCCTTTGAATGACTAGCCATCACCCAGGCACAGTGGACCATGGAATCATCATCTCGTTATCCGTCAAGGAGACCACTCTTTTCATCCGAAATATGAGGGCCAAAAGGATACGAAAAGCCAGTGTGACAATGCAGAAAATGTCCTTGGTATATTCAGAAAAGACAGTTATTCGTCTTCGTATGAAGAGAACTCAAGGCGTTTTTACCTCATAATTTCATGTTTTCAGGGTAAAGTGACAAACGAAATGCATTAATCGCTTTCTCGTCTCCGATTCTCGAAACAAAGAAAAATGCACAAACTGGACAGGACTGTGCATACTCAGAGAGAGAGAAAGAGCTGACCTTCTCGAGACCGCTCTCGATGTATCGGACCATGTAGTCAGCCGGCGTGCACATCGCATACACCTTGATTGTCTCCAGGGCTGACAAACGGAGACCCCTGAGATATCCATGTGAAAAACCAATCAAATCATTGCATAGCTTACAATTAAATATTTTGGTAAAACATGATAGAAAGGCTACTGAATGCTAGCAAAAAAGGATAATCGGTTTTGGCCTTTATCACCTGACCGACCAACTCAACAATAAAGAGAGGCCATCATCAGAGATGACGTCGAGATTGCGGGTTGAAGCGTAATTTAGTTAAAGGTTAAAAAGGTAAAAGACATAAGTGAAATGACTGGCTGGCAGCATCCAATGACTGGCTGGCAGCATCCAATGACTGGTTGGTAGCATCCAATGACTGGCTGGTAGCATCCAATGACAGGCTGGTACCATCCAATGACTGGCTGGTAGCATCCAATGTCATGGCCGCACCTGTCATCGTATCCATCAGCAGCTCCATTTGTGTAGAGATTGAACAGCAGCGGCATGAAGTTCTTGGCGAATCTCTCGACGACGGCGACTTTCTCCGTCTGTTGGGCGGATCGGATGGCAGTTCGGATCGATGACAACACTACCTCAAAATGGATCGATATTCACTTTCCAAAACATAAACTGTGCTTTCATTAAGGGGAATGCGAGTACAGTTAGAGTGCCTTTTCTGTTCACTACAAGACGAAAAGCCTGATTTCTAATCTGACACTCGGTGGTGAGAACATGCTGCTGATTTGTCCAGTACTGACATATATGGCAATAAAATTTGATCAATAACAACACTTGCGTACAATAGACAACTGAGCATGAAAACAAAACAAAATCGTTGAAAAATGCAATGCACCAAAACATAGATTAAAAAGTAAGACATGCATATTTATTTTATCAACGATAGCAAAAAATTGGTTTTCTACATTTCTACAAAAAGGCAGCCTTTTGACGCCGCAGCAATGTGACCTTAAGTAAAATAAGGAAATTGCTTACAATCAGCAAGAGAAAGGGGAGAACGAAAGGTAAAAAGTAGATCAATTTGTTGTGATCTACCGAGAGAATGGAAAGTCAGAGACAGCGAGAGCGCCCTTTGATTGTAGTTTTGTTTCTGCCTGCTTGAGTTAGGAGGCAATCTTTTTTTGCACAGTCAGTTGTTTTGCTCTACTTTCTCAGTTGCATGAGATGCAATATTACGCTTGACTACATAAGCCGATATGTCTTGAATAAACTGTTCATACGCCACTACCGTCTACGGGGACACTGTGAGGGGAGCGGCTACAACTGGCGATCAGGAGAGATATATGAGAAGAGACATATAAGAGACACACAAACACAGCTGCCATTGGCAGCTGATTGGTTGTGTTTGCTACTGTCCCCAAGTTACAGAATGTAACATTCATTTTGCCGGATAATATGCAAAACATACAATCCTCTTAAAATAATTTTTGAGAATGGTTATTCACGAACTCTTACTCGAGTAGCATAGAGAATAACTTCATCAAAGATGTATGTGCAAGATTGTTTGGAAACTTTGTGAGCGATCGGAGGCATATTGGTAAAGCACGCATCTTTTGCATGAGCATACGCGAGATCTACTCCAGCCTCTCTAGCTGATGTTGGCGTGTGGTAAACTTTATGGCGCGAGATACAGGATAGGTAACTGTTTTCCTTTACCACGTATCATATTTCTACGGCGGCTGGTTTTCTAGTTCTCATATTGGAGAAGTGGAACGACAAGAAAAAGAAGAAAAATCATGAAAAACACTTTTTGAGTCTTGATCACCTTTGTTAGTATCCCAATCAAAACCAAACAGGGACGCGTGTTCTTGTTCTTTTCTTGCCACAGATACACCATAGCAGCTTTTATATTATATATCGCTTCTGTACACTCCCCGCAAAATGTGCGATTGAAAGCCAAATGCCGCGATGCATTTAGCTGGGCCCAATTGTGGAAGGAGAGACTCGGCCTACCGTCCTGAGGTCCTTCCTCTCATTGATGGCCGTTCCGAGGATGGGTGCGAGTGTGGGGAAGGCGCTTTCGAAATCCGGTGCGTCCACTAGGAATTGAGGCAGCAACTCCCACAACTGCAGTTGGAGGGTCGAGTAGAGACGAGATACAACAGGGTCCAGGGAGGGGAGGCGGCGGTACAACTAAACAGAACAAACATTGTATTATATGTTCCGAATAATAAATAAAAAAGAAAAATATAACAAAGCGAAATAACGATAAAGGTAACCTTGATGGCAAGTGGCAAGAAGTAGCGCATGAAGAGAGAAAGGGGCGCCTTGTGGATATTGACACGAAGAACGGGGATGAGCCACGAGCGGGGGACATCCATCGGGAGAACTGCCGCATCGGGGTCCAAGTTCAATCCGATAACAGATAAAACGGCGCCCGCGCCAATATGGCGGATAGCTGATCCCATTGTCTGAAAAAAACATTAAATATTCAACTATATCTATTACAGGCGCCAATTATTTGTAACAATGAAGAGAATCATATTTTTTTAAACTAAGAATGTTACTTTACAATAACACAAGCTTGGGTTATAACAGAATTATTAATATAAAATACAAGAATAACACCCACGAAATCGAGTTCGGCCTTGCAGAAGCAATTGTTGCTCTGTCGGAGATTGGCAATAGTGCGCAAGGCGGCTGCCAATTCCTCGCCGACCAATCCACTGCCGACGCTCTCGAATACGCGCATCTCCGTCCGGACCCACAACACAAGTCATTAGAATGTTAACAATAATTACTTTCAGGAAAAACACGATTTTCACGCTAATAAACATTGATACTGTAAAAAAAGAACAGCACTTACCACGAATTGCCACACAGGAGCCGACTGTACATGAAGTGCTCCGTCCAGACCCTTCAGAAGAGCTTTCCCCGCCTCTTCGTCGTCTTTGATTGCACTGTCAATAAGGCGAGACAACATCTGTAACGAGGACGTTATGTAAAGGTAAAGGTAAAGCTTCTCCCGTAATCAGAGGGGTTCCTCGACGGGGGTTCCTGATGTGCCAGGAACACTTT
>JACMIJ010000645.1:0-16944 GCA_014805365.1 Koerneria luziae
GTAGTTGCTTTCTCCTATTTTTGGCATCAAATTAGGCTTAGAAATTGCCCAGTGGCTCTGCAAATTGTATGTATCACAGTTATTCGTTGGCAGCGTGTGTGTATGTTGAAGTTGCCAAGTTGTTCGTGTCTTTGCTGTTTTAGTATTGTAAGGTTCATACTCATACAATATGCATACTGTGACCAATCACAGTAATTTCAACATCCTGTGAAATGTTTCTATGGAAATTTGAATCTCTTATTGTTAGAGTGTTTCCAGTACAAAAATTTCTACACCCTGTACGTTAGCCACAGGTCAGGAATATGGCTGGTTATACTGCATATTATTTACGCCGGTCTACAGAACCTAATTTGCATACGACAACAAAGGTTTCGTTCTCTATAACAATAAGATATGCGAATTTGAGACTGGCGGAAGTTGCATTGTTGGCTGTGATATTGAAAGTATTATTAAGCTTCTGCTTCATAAGGCGTTATTGCTTCATGAATACTATATTTTTCCTGGAATTGATTAACTTTACTGCTTGTTGGCATGTAACACCTTCAACTGAACGCCTTTTACATGAGTAATACTTTCTAAGTTCATATGAACTAATATGTTCATATGTATGTACTTAGAAATGACGATGACATGCTGTTGAGCGTGCTAAAGGGGGCCGGAAAGTGTGCAAAACCCTTTCTTCAAATATTATAATTTTCTTGCATCACAGAAGCTGCGGGTCTCTGCTATTACGGTACAACGGTTTCACAGTTCCTTTAGCTATACCACCGCTTCTACGGTGCCGGCTCCCAGGTTTATATATCATTTTGCCCTCCAAATGTATACTTTTCTCCTCATTTTGGAGATTTTTTTGTATATATTTGTATTGTTCCCGTCTTTCGAAAGCCTAGATACTGACTTTCGCCTCCTTTGGAATAGTCAGCTCCGATGTGGGTCCTTTAGTGATATAAATACCAATTGAGTGTTTTATGGAGCTTCGAAAACCGAAAAATGGGCATCAAAGAAATTACACGTGACTATGCCATGTTTATTCGTGTTTCACCGCAAACATAAGACTATACGGACATAGGGGAAAAGGTGCCTATACACCTTCTTTAACATGCGTTCGTTTTTCCTCGATATCGTATTGCTGCTACTTGGTCATGCGTGTGTCTACATCGTACTCTTGATATATGTTGCGCTATCAACTTTCAATGTTCGTGTTATTTACAGAGCGTTTCTGAGGTCATCGGACAAGCGTCGTTCCACCGAAAAAAGCACAACATTTATTATGTTGTCCGGCAACTTCACCGAAGATCAGCTGGGTAAGCACTCAGAGAAAAATAAGTGATTATAAGACTCATTTGTTTTCAATAGAATTGCGAACTACGTAACACTGAAAGAAATGAGTGTTTTAAACACACAAGCACTATTGAGGCGTATTTGAGGCTTTTTTGTCTCTGACAATGTGCAGAGCTTATCACATCGTCATAGCGCTTTGAGGTTTTTCTTACAATTATATAGCCGGTTTAAAATTTGCATATTTACTTGCTCATTACCCAAATTCCTTTGTATTTGTACATAAGACCCACGATCAAGAAACGCTGTGGTATGTATATAGTTTCCGCCGGTTTTCCGTACCTCATTTGCATACGATTATAAAGCATGACCTCATAAGAACAAAGGAATATGCAAATTTGAGTTCGGCGAAAGTTCCACTATCTCAGCGTGATGTGTTCTTCTTACTGCTAACTTGTTTGCGGCACTTTTTGCTTTACTTTACTTCTAACTAACAAGTATTACACAACAGATCATGAACAAATTGCTAGTAGAGCTTGTGAACACCAGTGTATCCGATTTTGTGGTGTCCAGTAGAATGCACTACTACTCTTGCTTCACCATATTGGGGTGATCCCAAAAGCGCAAAAAAACCATAAGCGCACAAGCTCATATTTCTGTCAATATGCAAGCAATCGGTACAAATTTTGGCAGTTAATCCTAAATCGAGCATAACTTAAGTTTCATGATGAAATGTAATCAATATTTAGTGTAAGGGACAAGTTATGGTTTGTGCGCTTGTGGGATCGTCCCACCATATTAACGCATACTGTAAGACATTTTGGCAATGTATTCAAAACGCTTCGCAGCTCCCAAAATGCTAACAACAGCACTGTTTGTTAGTTCATCGTTATCCTCGTGCATTTTGGGCTGAAATCACAGTTTTCTTACAATTCTTACAATTAGGTAACCGATTCAAGATTTGCAAAATTCGTTGTATTTGCATACAAAGGAGATGGTACCTTAGATCGGCGATCGTGAAACTTTTTTTTGAAATTTGTGGGACAGTCGGATTCTCTTGTATTCTGACGTACTCGAAAATTTCAACAATTATTGTATGTTTTATATACTCAAAGAACAGTCTGTTTCTCTTGTATACTGGCGGCCGGAATATTCTGACAATGAGATTTTCAGATATGCTGCATCGTCTTTCGACGGCGTGCGTGTGGCTGCTGGATATCGTCTGCCTCTGCGGTATCTTCGGCAACTCGCTTTCCCTGTACATCTTCACGCGACCAGCGTTCAATAAACGGTTTGTTGTAATCATTGGACGAAAAAAATAAGCCATAAGCATTTGAGTGTTTTAAACACTCCTTAGCGTTTGTGTGTTTGCTATGGTCATTTTATCAATAGAATTGCGAAATACTTAAAGGAGGCCAGAAACCGTTGTTTTGTGTTAGCAGAACTGCGTGTATAAGAGACCTGCAACTTCTGTGAGCGGGGTAACTGTATAAGGAAATGGAACTTTTTGCCTCCGAGGATTGACGGTTTCTGGCTCCCTTTAACACCGAAAAAAATGAATGTTCTAAACAGAGACTGAAGGTTATTTGAGGCTTATTTTTTTCTGAACATAGTTACGCCGACCAGCGCAATGAAAGGCACAATGCAATCAAAGCATTCCTTGACGTGGCTAATTATGATTGGTCACGTGTTTTTTTTCTGGTTCTGGAATATTTCGTTCCGCAATAGACCTAAATTGTTCATCAGTGTAGTTGTTCTCTTCCTTATGCATTTTTGCGGTAGAAACAACTAACAATTAGACTTTTCCGAAAGTGTCTCTTGGGACCCGGCTTTCCCCCATTGCCCACGGGGTTGAACACAGCCGCCAGTCTAATGTAACTTATTTGCATAAGAATACAAAGAACAAAGGAGGATACAAATTTTGGTCCTGCTGTTTATGAACAATCTGATACACGCTGTGCTCACAGAAAAATAGACCTCAGATATAAAAAAAAAGATTCTCTTCAATAGTGCTTGAGCGGTTGAAACACTTAATTTTTTCAGCGTTGTGTTTCGTAAACGTAGGGAGATAAAGAGTGTTGTAGACACACGTGTACACATTGTCAGACACTAATGAGTGTTGAAAATACTCAAAAGTTGAGCTTTTATCTCTGAGTACATAAAACGAACAATAAAATATGATTGCAGATCGATCAACATCTTACTGGCAGCGCTCTCGGCAGCAGATCTCGCCGTTTGTGTGTTGGCGATTCCCGCCTTCGGGTTCGGAACACTGCAGAAGTTTGTACCAGGTAAAAATGATTATATCATGGAAATATGAAGATACGTTTAGTAAAGCATGGCAATTAGGTTACCATACACTAACGAGTGTTAAAAACACTCAAATACCTGTTGGCGTCAGGTATTGGAATACCTAACCCCGTTCTGTACAACTATCCAACTGTCGCAATAACAAAATAATTCTTATTGCGTATGTACAATTCATAACAGCTTCAAAGGCTTGTGAAATAACATAGAGTTATGACATGTTGGAATAAGTGTAACAGAAAAGAACCATAACAATAAGATTTGACTTTATAGTGATGGTTGAATACTTGTACAGAACGGAGTCGCTGGTCTAAGATTTTGCATATTTTTTGTTCACTCTTCAAATTCCATTGTGTTTGTACGCCAATGAAGTACACTAGACGATCGCGAAATGTTGTGAACCCCACAGGTGACATCGGCGCAATAACGCGATTTCCTAATTGGCTATCGATTTGTTTTTTATGTAAAAAGCAATTAGGCGAAATTAATCAACGCTTGAGGATATGTCGTACTCCCAGAAAAATAGCCCTCATAAATGCTTGAACAGGTGCTTGAAGAGTTATTATCACCGTCATTTTCCTCGTGTTAAGTGTACTGACAATAAGCAACCTTTGGTTCGACAAATGAGGGTTCAAGACTCCGCAGGTACTGAACAGTGAAAAGCCTAATGAGGGTTCCTTTTTCTGTTAGTACCTGTATGCAATGCAAGGTGTTGCTTCCGATCAACAGTACCTAATTTGTATATTGTAACGGGATTCACTCACTATAACAAAGAGATATGCAAATTTTAGAAGCTGCACTGTCCCTAGTGAGCATGGATGCATTTTTCAGCCCCGGAGGTTCTAACAGCAACGGTGATGCTGCTATTCTATCCGATCATCGTGATGTTCCAAACCATGTCGGTCTGGCTGCTCGTGGCAATCACAATCGATCGATACTTGGCAGTTTGCCATCCGTTCATCGTTCGCAGCTACTGCACACGGTAAGATCGTGATCAAAATGTTACAGGAATATCTGATTCCGTTAAAAAACCCAAATGTACGACTGTCGCAGCGTTGTTCAAGTTTTTTGCGACTCACAAAATCTTCACAGGCTTGTGAACTGGCAGAGAGTTGCGAAAAATTTGAGCACATTAGCAATTTTTTTTACAGAGGAAGAACCATAACAATAAGATTTTAACAAATAACGACAGGTGGACATTTGTACGGAACGAGTTAAGCTAATTGTAAGAACTACAAACTACGAGATATTTTGTTGCTTATTATTTGGCAAATTATCGCTTTTTTTATTAGGGCCAATTACAACAGTTTGGTTGCCTTAATTATACGCCAGAGGCAGTTCCAGACTTTCATTCATATCCAGTGCATGCACTTCCAGTTAGCTTTTCACAGCCGCTAATATAGTAACTTATTTATATATTTGAACAATGATATATTCAAAAGAACAAAGGTGATATTTTAGGATTGGCGCGAAAATAATGGATTCAAAATTTCAGGTCCCGAGCCGTCATCACAATTGTGCTGATCGTCATCTTCTCCATCGCGTACAACTTTGTGCGCTTCTGGGAGTTCAAGCTCGCTGATAGTAAGTCGCCTACGCATAGAACCTCAAATTCTGAGAGTCTTAGATACTCATTTCTCCAATAGGATTATGCAATACTGAACACTGAAACGAATGAGTGTTTTAACCACTAAAACACTTTTGAGGCTTATACGCGTTGTGAGTACTGTTTTTGCTGTTGTTGAACACCACTTGTTGTTACTTTGGTGCTTCAGTAATATCTGATAGCTGGTGCATTGAGCAACTCGCGCTCCTTGTTGCAGAATATAAACATAAAACTATTTATTCGGTATGAATGCATGTGAAAGTATAGCACTAATGTTACTACATATATTGTGTGAAACTATCTAATATTGCGATTGGGAATCAGGATAGAGGGGCGAAGGGAGGTAAGGCACTGGGTGGACAATTGAGCATTGATATTGTTATCATCGAATACATGAGAAGGCAAGGAAGGGATTTTCAAAACGCTGTGGTGTTTGCAGGATCGCAGGTGAACGAGACGGATGGTGCGGGTGGTGCGGCGGCGGGTGGTGCGGACGGTCTGGTGGTGCAGCTGCTGCGCGGCGACAAGATGTTCATGCTGCTGTACCAGAACATTCTCACGCTGATCACGCAATTCCTCGTGCCGCTGCTCGTGCTCTGCATCTTCAACTTTGAGGTCGGTTTTGGTGGATGCGGTTTTTTGATGTGCAGGTTTGGTTTGAATTGCAGATTTTTTTTGAACTCTGTAGAATTTGTTGGTAGATAACTAATTGTAAGTATTTTTTTGTTTTGTTTTTGAGCTTCTGTATCTTTTCCCTGATGCGTACGTTTATCGGACAACAACGTCACACTTGTTCCTGTTATATGTATGTACTTGCTTGCTTTCACAAATGTTGCGGGTCTGCTATGCACGCATTTTTGCCACAACGTATTGTATCGCAGCTCCTCTAAACCGATTTGTCCCAACATTAAGCTCATCAATAGCACTTTTTTTTACTTTTATCTTTATTTTCATGTGTTCGTAAAGCAGTCTTCTTTTAGTAATGCGCTAACACAATTGAGACCCCGACGTTCAAAAAATTTCGTTTTCTAAAATTCCGTGTTGTCAAACGCCACAGCTCCTTTAATAACATTGTCACATTGAATATTGTCGCAGGTCATTTCCAGGTTGTTGTCATAATAGTTGTAAATATACACAGACAAGCGGGGGATAGTGTTTATCACAGAGAGGGGCAAAACAAATGACGAACGTAGGCTTCTTCTTATATACCGCTTCCTGGAAGTGAGAGTGAGAGACTGTGAATAGTCGTAGTTCAGGCCCCGACTATGATCCTCTCCACTTATCAGTCTACTCGGTTTCAGGTGGCACGGACAATCATGCGAGCCGGCGAGCAACGACGGGCGCTCGTCTCCAGCGAACGCCGGGAGCACAGCACCGCCAAGATGATGATATTCGTCGTCCTCGGTATGAAATTGTCACTGTCAAATTATCATTGTCAATGTGGAACTGTCAAACTGTCACTTAGTGATAGACAAAAAACGCTGCTTCCATACGGAGCGATCCCACAAGCACACAACTCATGAGCTAACAGCTATTTTTGTGAGTAGGCAACCAATCAATGTAAAGTTAACGTTGTAAAAGTTCTCCCGAATCAAGGCTTATTCACCTGCGGGGGGTCCCGAAGAGGCCGGGACACCACTCAATGTATCGGAACAAAAAATATCTCTTTTCTTTTCACAATATTCACTAATCAATGAAGATGTGTTCATTATGTCAGTAACCTGAATTTTTCCAGTGTTCATCTTCTGCTACACGCTGTCGTTCATTCTGAACGTGTGGGAGATCCTGGACAACGAGTTCTTCCAGAGTCCACTCGGACTCTTCCTCAATGATGTGACGAATACGTTGATCGTTATCAACTCGTCGTCGGCCTTCATCTTTTACTTCAAGTATTCCACACGGTTAGCCGTCGTATAATCACATAATGAACAGTTTTTAACAGTATATAACGATCTTATTAATAACAACTGTAAGCTTGTTCTTACACTTAGTAGATTCGGGAATCTTAAAGGAGGCCGGAAACCGTAGATTGTTCGAGGCAAATACCACCATTTCCTCATATACTTACCCTTTCACATAAGTTGCGGGTAAATAGCTTGAACTGTAAGTTTCATAGGTTGTGAAGCACATTCAGATTCGGGAGTATTAAAAGGGACTAACAATAAGATGTACATAAGATGTGAAGGCTGACTTTGTCATTACGGTATAGTATTATATCTGACTGTAATATTTTTATTATATTTATTTTACTGTTATGGAATTACTGAGTATCTAACTGATGGTATTGCTGCAGATTCCGAAGTCAACTCCGACAGACATGTTCCATCGGTACACCACCATCGTATGCCGGGACGGGCGAGAAGAGTGGTGGTCCCCTCTTGTCCGCCGAATTCTCCAATGCTGTTCCCGCTCTGATGAAGAGAAGTGTAGGTTTCCAGTGACTGTTATATTATATTAGACTTTCTACTATTTGCTTCCCAATTTTTGATGTGGACTGTACAAAAAAATATATCTTGGGAAATCATACATATCTTTTGATTTGCTGTATGATCTTGGATGATAACAATAGAATAGAATACAATGGAATAGAAAATCGTCATCTCCAAGGTCATTGGTAAAGTAATTTAAAGTCCTTTCGATTAAAGGCCTTATAGCCTTGGTAAAAGGGCAGTAACACTCGTAGGGACAGCAATAACGAGTTCATTTCAGCCAAGTGCCGTTTCCTCCTATGCGCAACTACGCCGGACGAGCAACTACAGTGCGTGTTTGTCGCTGTCGAGAACGGGCAGTAATCGGAAGACCAGCGAGACCGTTCTCACCCCGAAGACCGTCTTCATATCGACGCCAGAGGCATGAGCCAACTTAACTCTCGACGGTCAACTTAACTCTCGATCCGGAGCAGGACTCCAGGGACACTATGGAATTATCATCATGTTGAGAGACCACATCAGCGTCTTCATATCGACGCCAGAGTCATGAATGAGCACGCCGGCCAACTTAGCTTCCGATCCCGAGCAGGACTCCAGAGCTCCAAGGAACCCCATGGCTTCCCCGGTTTTGCAAGATCTGAACGACCCTGGGGATGTGAAAGTTGCTTTGGCCTTACTTGTTGGAAATTTTTGCTTACAGTGCAAAAATTCCCAATGATACTAACTTATAAGTGCATCTTTTGTTCTACTGTATAGTCGTGAACTCTAACAGTTCATTTCAGTTCTAGTGTGCCTTCAAAGCCATGAAGACAATGTGCTTATCCCTCATATTCCTCTCCGAAGATATACATATATAACTTATAAGCGCGTTATTTTCGTCGTCCGCCTCGAGAGATCTTCTTGTCTGCTACCGCAAACACTTATAGTTCCCGATTATTATTCATAAATAATATTTTTTGCTTGTTTACTACTTTGCCCTTGCATTCACTTTCAATGTGTTTACGAGTATTTCGTTTTCTCTCGCCATCATCTATGAATCTCATCCTCGAAGTTATTTTTGTACGAGTACATTTGTTTATAAGGGAGGAGTAAACGCGCTTTACAAAGTAAGTGCTATGGTACCCATTTTATTGTTAGTACTCAGTAGCCATCCTCATCAATTATGACTTGCACTGTGGGTTGTTGACATTTCTCACAGCGTTTCAGAGCCGCCGATTTATTTTTAGCCCATTTTGCATATTTATACCGGCGTACCAATAATATATTTACAATGAACATACAAATATCAGTTGGGCAACATAAGACTTTTACCAATAAGTGAGTGCACTCCTTCCTTAAGGACTTTTATCACAGTGAATTTTTTTGTTTATAGATATTCAACCAATAATTTTGCAAAAGAATATCCGCTTATCCGATTAATATTTGCTTTAAATCGCCAATGATCTCATGATATTTCAAAAATCGGGTGAACTTTAAAAAACGAATCTCTTGAACGCCTAATCTTTTATGGTTTATTAAGTATGTTATAATAATATTTATATTATTTGCAATACAATTACAAAATAAAGATCAAGACTAATTATGTGTTGCCATGCTGCAAGCCATTCATAATTGTATTGGGCAATTTTCCTCGCGGATTATTTGGTCTTCATCGTCACCATGATTTACGAGGATGTGGTATTCTAGGGACTCTTTGACTTTTCACTTAAATTCCTTGACCTTTAGACCCCGTTGTCTACTGCAAGAGGCAATTCAAAGGGAAACCATGATATACACATGTTGTACACATGATCATGGCTTCCCTTTCTGAGTTTCTGAAATTTATATAGCTCTCTATTATAAGTAGAGAGGGTATAATTGCACCGTAGGCAAATGAGGTACTTTAGGCCTATAATAGATAAGCGGGTTTTGTGTATCCTAACAATAAGATTTTATTTATGTTATATTCATGGCATGTTGTCTTACGCAGAGAGCCCTCCTTCGACCTCCTTCTTGTCAAAAGGAACCAAGTTTGGAACATGGTTAAGTAATGTGTCAAATTTGAGTTCGAAAAAACTGAATGAGCCCTGCAGGTTTACGGCAATCACAGGGAACACCAAAAATTGGCACCTCTACTAGTGTAATTTGTGTTTCATGGGTGAGGGTGGTACGGAATGGGTTTGCTGTACCTAACAATGAGCCTGAATTAGTAGAGTGTGCGGGCTACACATTCTAACAAAGCAAAATGGGATCCTGACAAGTTCCAGGACATTGTGCTTCCACAAATCCTAACAATAAGATGCCTTCCTAGATTGTTTTTTTAAAATTTAAATTGTCAAAGAATAGCTTGCCTGTGATCCAGCGTTGTATTGACATATACCAACAAGTTATCCTTTGATACACTTCCCCTCCCTCTTATACTATCAACCTTCCATTCTTTCCAGCAACGCATACTTTGATATGTCGTAGAAGAAATTTATCTATTTATTATATTATAATAGCGTGATCTTGTTAGGTGTAGCCGGCTGTTATTTCCGTGTTTCGATCCGAGACCAACAGGACTGTTGTCGCCACCACTACGATGGATCCAGCGATGATTTTTGTAAAGTTATAATGTACTCCCACATTTGTACGGAACGGAGTCAAGTATCTCAATAGTACGTTCTACGGATTACATATTTCAAAATTCCAGAATTCAGCAGATGTACATTTTTTTTTGCGTTCACAGCGGAAAATACAATACAAGCCAGTACTATCTTTCTTAACAATAAGAAAGCCCTCTTTCCAGTAACGAAACTGTGTTTTTACTGCTGCTCACTGTAATGAGGCGAGACTCTCACATCTGTGGTTGACTGATAGGTTGTTCAAACCCCATTACCAAATACCTTTCGATGCCCTTTCAATACCTTATTTGTCTACGATAGCAAAGGAATACGCAAAATTGAAACTTTTGGTAGTTACCCTGCCTCAATATACTGTGCTATCATATAATATCCACGCGGTGACCAATCACAGTCAACATCCTGTAAAATGTTTTTCTGGGAATTTTTACCTCCTGCCGCGGTAGTAAACTCCTCTGTTTCCTGTGAGCTTTCCATTGACCTTTTACAGTTACTCGGTGTAAAAGGTCACTGGAAAGTTCACAGGAAACAGAGGAGTTTACTGCCGCGGCTGAAGTGTTTCCAGTACAAAATATTTGACATCCTGTACGTCGGTCACATGTCAGGGAAGGCCTGTCTGACGAAGGCCTGCTCGCATTGTGCTTGCTTTGTTTTCAACATTAACAATTTAGAACTGTTTATTACCGAAAATATGCACGAGACAGAGAGAGAGAGACAGAGACAGAGAAAAAAAGGAGGCAATTCCCGACTACTCGTGATGCAGCAGTTGACAGAGAGAGAGATTCTTGTAGATACCGGCAAAGTGGACGAAATATCGTGTGAATCGCAGAGGGGACAGAGAGAAAGAGAGGTTCTTCTCAATGGGATTACTGTAGTTCGGGGCTCTTAGTTCTCAAAGTTCATCCAGCTGTACGGGTTACGAGCTCGCTTCTCGTAGTAGGTCGGATAGTCGGCGAATCTTTTGTTCTCTTCGAACTGAAATGTAATGTAATGTAATGTCACAAAGTTAAGTACTAATGTAATCTGATGATCATAAGGTTATGATAATGATATTATGGTTATGAACTAATGATCTATCGGCTGTTCACCAAGATCATCGACAACAGTAGAACTGAAAGTACTGTTTGTAAGTCAAAGCAATTCTGCCTTTATTAGACTTTTCCACATAGGACTCGTATTATGAGTACTATTACGTAAATTGTTAATACTATGTTAACAATAACATGCAAGTGTGCTTTGACAGTCAGAGTGCTAGGTAACACGCTATAAGCCTCATGGGTTCCTGTGAGCTGCGAGATTTCTAGCTCCCGGATTCCGGCGGGTTTCCACCGCTGTTGTTAGCTATTCGATCTTATTGTTAGTGAAATTATCTCCTATACTATTCTATTCTAAATGAGACAGTTGGTGTCTATGATACCTGTCGCATCCACGAGTACGGGTTCCTGGCGCGCTTGACGGCGTTCATCCAGCTGTACGGGTTTCGTGCCCTCTTCTCGCCGTCGCCGACAATCTCCGCGTCGTCATAGGCGCGTTTGTCAACTGAAACAGCACACATGCTTAGCGTTTCTAGTGTTTCTTTAATACAGTATGATAATGTTCCTACTGATCGTAATATGCACTACATGTGATTAAAAGAAGACTGTTATCGTGATATAGATTTCATCATCTTTGAGAAGAGGAGGGCGTATGCTTGGGTATGCGGAACTATAGTTATTAGGCAGGGTTATAATAGATGTAGCTAGGGCATAGCTTTCCATACGCCGGCATACGATACTATTTTACGCGTAAATTAGAGCAAAGACAAGAGTGAAGGAAAGTGAAAAGCTTAAGGGGGAAGAAACCGTCATTTTTTTAAAGTGTATTCCCTGAACACATTTTATGTGAATGAAATGACGGTTTTCGGCCTCCTTTAATGCTGGGGCAGATACTGCTTCCGCCGGTCTACAGTACCTCATTCGGCTTCTGTCACAGGAACGAAGAGAATACGATACGCAAAATTGAGAAGATTGGCGGAAGTTTGAAATAGAATAGAACATCTTACCGTGAAGATTATTGGTAATAGGGCAGAAATTCTTACACAGGAGACAGTTCAAGTTTCAATTGATCTATGGTATGCATTAATCTACTGTATAATTGATCTATGATCTATTCTCCATGTATTATTGTTCTTTTCGATTTTGATTAAAGTATGCAGAGACGGGAACCCGGTAGTTGAAAAGCCCTTTCACCTTTTATCTCTGAGCAGCAGCAATAAAAGGCCGGAATTACGTAGATTGGTCATGTTGTTGACTTTGTTACTCTCACCAATGTGTTTTCCAATGTTTCTTCCCCCACCAGAAGCCAGAAATCGTGCAACATCCCTCCAGAAAGCTTCTTCGCTATTACGTAGGGACTGGGTTGCCAGGACCCGTTATTCTGTGATGATCCCATAACCGCACAAAATCACAAACTATAGCTCACAGGAATCACGAAACCGTTATTCTGTAATAGCAAAACTGCATGTACATATGTATAAGAAACCCGCCACTTCTGTGAGGCTGGCAAGGAAAACCCAGGATTCACGGTTTCCGACCTGGGTTATATAAGGAAAAAACCCAGGATTCACGGTTTCCGACCCCCACTTATGATACTTGTTTTTGTACCAACGGCCAAAGTTTATGTCCATTAGTTGCTTACTGAGAGAAAGAAAGCTTGTGTTTGCTTCGTTTCCCTATTGCATAGGGACGCGCACGCTCGGTTCCCAGGACCCGTTCTTCTCGCTCTATTATTCCTCCACGTGGCGACGCCAAAGTGAATGGCCAGAATGCGCCGCTTTCAAGGAATGCAAACGTTGAAGCAAAACGTTCTCACGGCAGAGATTTCTTCGACCAAGCTTACAGTACTATTGGAATATTCGAGTTCATTCCATACAAATATCCGTCTGTCGCCATATGTTCACATCTTATTGTTATCGTTGGGTCACGTTTAGCATCATACGTGGTATTACAGTATTCTTTCGTTTCTTATAAACAATTACCGTGCAAAAAAATCAGCGGTTTAGAGTAATTTGAGTTCTATCGTATCGAAAATCAAGAGTAGAATTTGCGTTCGGTAAATACAATTGCTGAAACGTCATAGTGCCTGTGCTGCCTGTCTTTGTAGAGACAAGTGTAGGAGTGAAAAACGCGATGTTATTGATAACGCCAGGGTACCCCGTTTTGGAATACCATAACATTGGAAGCAAACCGTTTGTGAACCAAAGTGTAGAATAGGTTTATGGTGCCGTGCATTATAGGTTTCCGTCACCCCGTTTTCGAAATGTGGAAATGTGACAAGTCCGATGTACGGAACAACGTGAAATCAAGCTTAGAAAGCAAAGTTGTCGGCATTTTGCCTGCGGGTAGTCCTGATAAGGCCAGGACTTTGTCCCATCCCAACCCAAATAAGTGTAACCTTTCGTATCATATGCTTTACCCAACTTTTCAATAATAAACTCATTCTTTCACTGTTTTCACATTATCACGAAGGGCTAGAAAGCAATGACAACACACACCATTCCCGGAGACATCCTCGTCCTTTGTCTTTGTGCACAAAATGACGCCGACGACCGCAATCAGCAGCAGGACGGAAGAGCTCGAGAGAGACATCGCCTGTAACGAGGATCGGATTCAAAACAACATCTGCCGTACCTCATTTGCATACGGTTATAAAGGTGGCGGCGAGAACAAAGCGAAATATGCAAATTTTAGACCTGCAGAAGTTACACTAATAAGAGTCGAAATGATGTACACTATTAGTAGACTTGGCTCTGTTCTGTACAAATATCCCACGGTTGCTGTATATATTTACATCTTATTGTTATGTTTCTGATTGTGAGCAAATACACAAATTTGTAAAAGCATTCAATTTTTTTACTCTATGTTTTTTTTCAAAGTCTTGAACCTGTTATGAACTGTGCACAACTTGAATACGCTTACAAAACTGACTATACAGCGGCAGTCGGATATTTGTACAGAAAAAAAGTATCAAGTATGCCAATAGTAATGGTAGGCCGATTTAGAGGATTTCAACAACTCAAGTACCAATGTTCGCATGCGAAAGACGAAGGGACTCTCGATAGAACACACGGGATTACTCGGTGAACTTCCTCCCTCCAATCACACTAATCCCGTAAGGCATCAACCGGTGGCCGACGAACGAGGAGGAACTGGCATCACATGGCTTCTTGGGGAATGAAGCACCGTTTGGTGTATTCACTTGTGCTCAAAGATATACAGAACGAAGGGGAGAGAAGCGTTCCGGTAAAGTAAGTGTAGGAGAAGCTGAAGATAACAGTAAGCACATACTACAGTATGCATATGTGAACACTCAAACAACGGTGATTTGATTCTTATTTTGGAGCAAAAATATCTTCGTTGTGTTTGTAATCTCTTGCCTCTATGCAAGTTCATTCATTGTGAAGCTAGATCGAACAGTAAGAAAGGTGTGCACATGGTAGCCGTTATAGATTGTTAGGGGAGTAAGGTAAAGTAAAGTTCTCTAGAAGCAAGGCTAATATGGGAATCTTGAGGAGGCTCGAACATATTAGGGAAGAGTTAACTCAAAACAAACCAACTCGAACGCCCCTCATATTCCGCCCAGACTACTCAACTTTGAAAGGGGAAGGCGGCTTGGCCGAGTTATTAATAACGAGGGAAAATAATTCACTAATTGTAAGAACAAAAACAAAACAAGAATCACGAATTTCAAGAAAAGAACAAAAGGAATCACTAATTGTAATAAAGACAATATTACATTCATCTAGGTTTTCACTGCTTGAACGTGATTCCTTGACTAATAGGAAAGGATAAACATATAGTTGTTTCGGCTCACTTGAACCACTATTGTCTATTAAGATTTGGTTTGGGAGAACATTACTACATATGTTTTACATATGCATTACACATACATACAGTAAACCCCCAAACAGTTGCACATGGGAACGATTCAAGCCACTCTGTTTTAATGTGGTCATTAGCTTAGAAAAAATAACTTCACAGGAAAGCTCCTATTAGCACATTTGCGATCACATGGCATGGGAATGCAAATAAAGATGTTAAAGAAAGCTGATGCATGACGAGTGTGTCATGGCTTCTGGATGTCCTGGGAAACGACAGAGCGGAGGCCCCAAACATGGGATGGTTTCCGAGTGCTTGGGAGCAGAAGGCAACACGCTGATGTGTGGAAATGTGCTATTGCGGATCACAAATCCCTTTGTTTCTTTAGGGCAATTCGCATTTATAGTGTTACTAATATAACGATGTCAAAACAAATTATCAAAAGGTTCTTGAGAAGAACGTTGGCTTACAGTATCTTACTTGGGTTCCATCCTCCATCACACAGATATTAATAATTGGAATCGGCGGCTTCAATGTGCAATGTATACAATACGTTCACAATTTGAGCCTAACAATAAGATACATTCGCTTGCCTTGGAAGGACAATGTTTGTTCATCGTTCTAACTTACGGAATACATAGCGATTTGTCGATAAAACAAAAGGATATCCAAATGTTAAAACAGCGGTCTATGAACGCATATTATGTTAGACACAATGCAACTTCTGCCAGTCATAGATATCATTTTGCTATAGCAGATAAAGCTTTTGTTAACTTATACAAATTAGGGACCGTTGACCGGCGGAAGCAACCGGCTGTGAATGGCTTCCACTGAGTGAGCGACCGAGGAAGGCATGTTCTTGAGCAACCAACATACACCCCACTGCCAGGTGTCAATCTACTTCCGATGCCAGCAGTATATGTATGTGATTGAAGGGCAATTTCAGTCATTTATCATGTCTGGAAAAAGTATTATTTGCATTTCTGCATTCCATGCATCCATCAAACATTGCGATATGTAATACAACATATTCCTTCCACAATACCTACTGTGAATGTGACTACAAAGGTTTCATTTTAAAAAATTTGAAAAAATTTATGCTGAGGAAGCTACGCAGTCTTAGGAAAATTAGAGGACCAAATTTTGAGTTCGACAAAGGTTTCATTTTGTCAGCATGATGTAGTAATGCTTGTACATACTATTGGAATACTTGACTCCATTTTGTACAAATTTCCGACTGTCGCTATATATGTTTGCTTTTGTAAGCGTATTCATCTTTTTTCACGCGACAGATTTGAATATTTTGGCAAATTTGTGTGATTGTAAAGAAACCTAACAATAAGATTTGATTATACAGTGACCGACAGATATTTGTACAGAATGGAATCAGATAAGCCAATGACATGGAGAAGCTGTATAAAACAAGCTTCATAAGAAAAAAAATATCAGTTCCTGTTTGAGGATTTCAGTATATAACAGTTGTATGGAGATTGACGTTGGCACAAATGGAAATAATTATATGAATATATTCATTATTCATGCGTGTGAAAATACATACAACGTACACCAGGAACTTGTGGACACGGCATAGATCGGAGAGAGTTCCGCTTTCTCACATTTGTTGATGTCCGACATAGTTTCCCAGCATAAATATTGCTTGCTTGTATGACTAATGCTATGAGGAACGGAAAAAATGAAATGAAGTAAACAGTAAACGTTCAATAGGATAAGCAAAGAATGTGCAGAAATTTACTGAGTAAACTAGCGCTAACAATAACCATACACATATGAACAGTTTGCCCTAACATCGGAACATCATGCAGAGACAGTGCAGCATCTGCCGGTCCCAAATTTGCATATGTTTTTGT
>JACMIJ010000647.1:0-16931 GCA_014805365.1 Koerneria luziae
ATATAGGAAGCTGCAAAGAAAAGCTGCAGAAACGAAAAAGTAAAAAAGTGCAAAACTTTCTCGCCAACCTAATATAAAGGCTGGATCTATGACAACAAGAACCATAGGGTATTTCTGAATGCGGTTTTTCCCGGTCCTATATTTCGTTCGGTCCCATTTTTTGTCTGGTCCCGTTTTTCTTCGGTCCTATCAGTGCATCTTCGGCATTCGTCAGTTGTCGATTGCGTGTGCATGATGCGCACTTGTCAGACTCCCGATTCGTCAATGGAATTCCCCCCGGGACCGACAAGGTACAACGGAACGGAACATGTGAAGGGAGGCCGAAAGCGGCGATCATAGGGATTGACTACTGAAGATCACACATCACCCTATTGTTCAATCTTCTCCATGTAAAGAGTTTAAGATAGTGTTAAATAGTAATAAGTAAGATAAAAATGATAAGAAATACCAGAAAGCTACTTGTTGTTAGTATTTTGGAGACAGCCGGTTTCGGTCTCTGTCGCCTGACCGGACTATCTCCTCCCCAAGGCCACAAAAGAGTTCAAAATTAGCTTACTATAATACTTATTATTAGTTGCATAGATAAAAAATATCCAAATTCAACTGTAATTGGCTAGAAACACAGATATTACGGCCTGTGTCCTTTGTTCAGTGCCCACAGGACTGAAAACGTGTACACATATGTTAGGACCTATATCATCATTAACGTAATGCCAAGCGAGTAATGTCTTTCTAATGAAGCACGGACCTGCCATGGAATGCCACCGAAGATGAGCAACAGCATACAATCCCACCATAACAACGTCTCTTTGAAACCACCGACGGAACCTGCAAGGAAATAAAACTTACGAATCTTATTGTTATAGCTATTCACAGCATGTTGCTTCCGCCGGACTACATAAAGCAACAAATATTTCTCTCACAAGAATAAAAGGATATGCAAAGCTAAGACCAGCAGAAGTTACACTATCTAGCACTATGTACCATTCGAAAGATGAACCTTGCCGTAATGACACGCTCACTTTTCACAATTCTCTGTGCACATGTTGCTTATTGTTAGATTCAGAGAAGAGCAATACTATAAAAAAAACGGAGTTGCACAAGCGTTGTGTGAGCACAATATGCTAAACGATAATAAATCAATAAATCAACGAACATACCGATCCAATCCCCCGGGTTTCTCGAAATGTCGGTGGTCTTGTTCTGGAGCAGCGCTGCCGGCACGCAGACCCACTGGAAGGACACATGTATCTCTTGTTAGCTTATTCCGTAGCTATCAACAGTTGTTTCTGCGTTACAATAAGCAGTCGTATAACGCGTTTGCCCTCTCCTCACAATTCTTCTACATGTCCTTGAAACGCAAACTCTGGTGTAATGGATGCGCAAAATACACTGTAGAATTATGTTTGATAGTTCTATTTCCAGCAATTATTATATAAGCAGCTGCGCATCCGTTATTCCGTTGTGGCAAAATGCGTGCATAACAGATCCGAAAACTTCTGTGAAGGGGGAACTATACAAGGAAACAGTGTTTTTTTTAATACAAAGATTCAACTTTTTCAAACGACGAATTTCAGTACTTGAGCGCGCAGCAGAAATACGGCCAACTCATCCGATACGTGGTGAAAGAGGGCAAATTCCGTCACAAGGCGATCGAAGTCGGACTGCAGCGGAATGTTCTCGAACAAGACAAATCGGTATGTTCGAGAACGTTCGGTCATTTATGTAGACCATATTGATAACAACTGATTTTTGTACAGTAATGGTCAAACAATGACTGAAATGGCTAAATAGACGGCTGTGGAACGCTGTGATACATCTCTGCTTAAGCATTAAGAAATTGAAAGCGAAATTATTTGTGTTGCTTTGTTTAGGGTAAGCTGAAGAAAGTGAAAGGACGCGACAACGAGGCGATCATTCGACAAATCGTGGAAGAGAATATGGATGTGAAGTAAGAATTGTTACCTTTTCAATTTCTACCTTATTCACCTATGATTATCTCATCAACGCATTGCTTGTGGTGTTGGCGTTCACTTACAATTAGTTTAATTGAAAGAAGTTTTGTTGTGAAGCAAAATTAAGTTCTAAGGTCCTGTTCCAAATTTAGATCTGTTGTTTTTAGGGGAGGTTATAAGAAGCCTTCAGTCTACAATCTGCTCATCGTTCAACTTGTGTTCCTACCGTACACCGTCTATGTGTACGCTAAGTGGTATGCAATTTTTTTTCTTTTGATTCATCGCCTACTGTTGAAAGACCTGATTCCGTGGTGTTTCTCAAAGATAAGACTTTATAAGCGTGAAGCGAATCGCATAAAGTAGAGCAGAGTTCTCCCGTGTTCAAGGCATTTGCTAGGAGTCCTGTTAGGGTCGGGACGTTGTGGGAATCGTATTAGCGTTTGCCATCCATATTGATATGTATTAAAACCTTAGCTCTTATTATAATAGTTGGTAATTGATGATAGTAATAACAAATGCGTTTCCAGGTATCTTCAGTGGATCGTCAAGTATCGCATTCGTGGCGAGGAGTACGACGAAGACGCAAAACTGTACCTTATCCGTTCGTATTTCGGTCTCAACGAAGAGCAGTTTGAGGTAACAGAAAAAATTTCCGCCAAATGGTTTAAGCCGCATAAAACACCCAGTTGGTAGTTATGAAAGCCTACAAAAACGCAAAGCGCACCTAACAATAAGTCAAGGAGATTTCAAAGGTACAATGGGGTATACCTATTGTTACAAATCTCTTGGTCAATGTAAGGGATCCAAAGGAACATCACCTCTGTGAACTCCAATTTTTGACAACTTCTCCGCACTACATGTTTATTCTATGCTAACAGGAACATGGTGTACTTTTTGAAAGTGACTTTACCCCTTCTTTCACTTAATCGTTCCGTTTAGTCGTTGCCAGACAAGGAGCACGAAGAGTTCCTGACGCGCGAGCTCTGGATCCGCGAGAACTTTGACGCCTACAAGGCGGAACGCGACCTCGAGAACAAGCGGAAGCTGGCGCAATCGGGACGATACAAACAGTACAAGCGATACATGAAGAACAACAACGATACGATCTCCTTCTTGGACGAGGAATAGGCGCCACCGGTATTACGTCGTGCACCCCATATGCGCCAAGTGCACCCCATTTACGCCAACTCTGGGAGCTTAATTTTTCGGATTTTTTGTATCGTATCTTCGAGGTGGCCAGAGTGCACCAGGGATTTTGGCCTTGTGCGAAACAAAGTGGAGCTTATGGTAGATTGGTTGGCGCAAATTGGGTCCACTTTTGATATTCAGCCGAACATCGGCTAACTATCCCATTAGAATGTTATTGGATTGGTAATGTGAGTGGTCTACAGTTTTTTTAAAACTATAGCATTCATAGTTATGTGTTTTCTATGATATTCTGTAGGTTACTGTAGGTACGTTACTGTATCACGTTGTTTCTGGTTGAGACCAGAAGAAAGATGTTGTTGCTGTCATATTTGTAGAGACATTTTATGTGTGTGCATGCATTGTATAAGAGGGGTAGGAGTGGCAAGTTGGGAGAAACAGATTTGAAAACTTCAAATTGGTCCACACTATCTCATGAGAAATTGTGGAGCACATGACCAATGTTTTAAAAGTGCATTTCTTCCACTTTTTGTTATCACACCTCTTATATGCATGCTCTAATAGGTTGTTTTGGTTATGATGCGTATTTATAGTAGGTAGAACTAACAACAGGGTTTTTGTATTTGATTGTGTGTTTTATGTGTGTTTGGGTTTTTTTCTCCAAACTTTGGGATTCTTTTCATGGTGCAGCTGTTGAGGTATTCGGGTGTTATTTATATTGTACTTATTGGAGTGCATAATTAGTTTTTGGTGCTTTGAAAGTTTTTTTATACTTTACGTTAGGCTTAAATTTCCTTGCTTTGCCTTTCAATGTAGTGAACAATGGCCACTACGAAATGTTATTTTGGTTCCCGGTTTTTCAGTTTCTAAGAATATATTTAATGTTAGCAAAAATTTTGGTCTTTGAAGTTTTGGTTTTCTTCGAACTTTGAACCGTTATGCCGTTTGTCGCTTGTCAATATACAGATAGGCCAAACTTCAATTAGGCAAAAGTATCACTGACACAGTTTGTTTGTTTTTCAAGCTGTGTGTTCACTCTGTTAATCGCGTGAAGTACAACTTTCTAACAGAACAAAATAACTTTCAATATTTAAGGTTTTTAAATTCATTGTTTAGTGCTAAAGGTTTTCAAGTCTCTTCCTAGGCTTACTAAATCGGTCCAGTAAAGGGCATCCGACTACAATTAGCTCAAGGGTGCTTACAATTAGGTGAACCAGAAATGCCATACAGACAAGCGATGATGGTGTTCTCTCTATGAAGCTTGTTTTACAGTTCTTAGGGATACTGTAGTCTGTTATCATGCTATCTGTGATGCGCTTTAACCGGTATTGTTTGTGTTTGATAAACGGTTTTGTTTTAGCTTTTTGTTTTGCACACAGAAGTTCAAATATATGCACATATTGCTTCCGCCAGTCTACCGTACCTCATTTGCATATGCTTACAGTGGTTTCCTCGTAAGAACAAAGGAATATGTAAACATGAGACTGGCGGAAATTGCTGCTGCTCGTTATGAAATGAGGGTAGTGCTTACAATTAGGACAGAGTGACCACGATTTCAATCTTCACCAGTGTCACGCAACACTGTCGGTAGTGTAGCCGAGTCAACTCGGGGCGGTCCACTGGGTGGAACAATCCCATGAGCGCACAAAATCCACTTGCGCACAAATAATAGCTTGTTCCTTACAATTAAACTAAATAGTAACTGCATTTCATTATGAAGCTCAAGTTATGCTCGATTTAGGATTCACTGCAAAAATGTGTACCGATTAGTTGCTTATTGACTGAAATATGCGCGTTTGCGCTTATGATTTTTGCGTTTTTGGGATTGTCCCCACTGGGTACCCAGGCTAGGGCTTGTTCTGTCAGGACGGGAAGCATCGACCCTGTGAATGCGGGAATGGTGTAAGGAGGAAGAAGAAGATTGGCGGAAATTTTACAGTTTCAACTTGATGTGTGGTGCATTTGTATTCAACAATTGCAATCTTTCTTCAAAAGCTAATTTATTGCTCGATAAATATAATACATAGTATAGGAAACCAAAACCGACAACTTTTTTTTCCAGTATTCAGGATTGAAATATGTTGTAAGATACATACAGTTTCAAAGTTTGTAACATACTATGTACACGCTATACACGTACTAACAATAAGGGAGCCACTTTGAGGGATCGGTAATGTTTTGGACACAGTTTGTTGCTTCCGCCGGTCTACAGTACCTCATTTGCATACGTCCACAAAGACTTCTTTCGCTCGAAGAATGAAATATGCAAATGTGAGACCGGCGGGAGCTGCACTGCCTCTTCAACACACAACGTTTCGGAACCGCTGATTGAATAACTTAAAGGAGGCCGGAAACCGTTATTTCATTCGCGAAAAATGTGTAAGTGTCTTCTAGAAACGACACTTTGCTGTTCAGGGAATACAGATAAGCAAATTCCTCTTAAAACTGACGGTTTCACGTACTCTATAATTTTCATGCTTATTGTTAGACAAACACAAGATGGAGAAATATTCAAAGGTACAAAAGTTATATAAGAATTTCCAGATCGGTGTGAAACAATAGATTCAAAACGCTGTGATGATGCTGTGATAGCTAGATCACCCTGCCACAGTAGTAAATTCCTCTGTTTCCAGTGGACTGTTCAGTGATCTTTAACACTGACTGTAAAAGAGCACTGAAAAGTTAATTGAAAACAGATGAGTTCACTACCGCGGCTAATGGTCCCGAGATTGCCCGTTTCGTAGTATCGATTGATCAGTTCGCTTCTTGAGCCAATTGATCGTGATCGCTCTCAGCAGTGGCGAATGCCATTACGGCCGCGTGGTTCACCGATGAGAAGCGTCTTGGCGCCAGGCCAAGCTTCAACATCTCGTTCTGCAGGATCTTCTCCAGTTCATAACCGAACTTGATCTGATTCGCAATGAAGACGGACAGGATCAGCCAGGCTTCCGAGGTGATCGGACAGATGGCCGCCGCCGGCGGAAGTTGTGCGGACGCCGGCGCGGACGCGGGCGCCGAAGCGTTCGACACCGTGTCGAGAATGTTCGTTGGCAACGAGTGCGGTGCGTCTATCGATTTCGGGTCGGTTGGATCTGAACACAATGTAGAGTACAATGCTACTTTGAAGACTACGGTACCATAATATTGACATACCTAACTCCGTTCTGCACAAAATCGCTGTACATCCGACTGTTACTGTACTTTCAAATCTTATTGTTATGATTTTCCCCATTACACCAACTTGTCAATGTCTGCAACTTTATTTGCCATTTTGTGTCTCTTCACAAGCTCGCAAGCCTGCTATGGGCTGCAAAAAATGAATACATTTGCAAGTTCGACTACAAAGCGACAGTCGGATGTTATTTGTACAGAACGGCGTCAGGTATGCTCATTCTACGGGGTCCTACACATTAGCAACTTTCGGACCACTACATCAATGTTACACGAAACGCGTATTACACGTGCGGATGATTCAACTCAATAAAATCGTTATTCTTGTTTTATGCTAACCGAGAGCATATGATTTCCACACTGTGACCAATCACAGTTATTTCAACATCCTGTGAAATGTTTCTTTGGACATTTGGGCTTCCTGGGGTGTTTCCAGTACAAAATTTTCGACATGCTGTTCGTTGTCACAAGGCAGGAAAATATCTGACCGAGAGCATATAATATCCACAGTGTGACTAATCACAATTATTTCAACATCCTGTGAACTGTTCTCATGGAAATTTTTGGACCCCCTGGAGGGTTCCAGTACAAAATGTTCGACATCCTGTACGCTAGTCACAGGTCAGGAAAATGTCTGACCGAGTGTGATCGAGTCCGTGCACACCGTGTTGCTGATGGCGTTGACGACCGTGCCGTCGAGAACATTCGTTCCATCCGAACCCTCTTCCGACTTGTCCTCCGTTGCAACGGAGCGCTGAACAACAACGAGTTGAGGATAAACGATGAAGTTTTTGAAGCCTTTTGGCTGCATGTTCTCACATCATGCCCAACATAGAATAAAAGGGTAGGGCGGAAAAATAGTTAAAAAATGAAGGGGTGTACCGACCGAGCAAATTTCACAAGGGGTTTCCCCGGTTTCATATCATATTTCCATATTTCTCTGTTTTTTTTGAAAGCGAAACCTTTGTTATTGTATGCAATTTTGGTACTGTAGATCAAAAGAAAAATACTGTGTTCTGCATTGCTGATTATAAGATGTGTGCATTCACCAATAAGAGAGACAGTAACACAAATGGGCGCGTATGGTATTGGAGTGTCTCCTTGGCTGAAGGCAACAGTTCATTCACTGACCTCAACGGCAAGATGATCTTCTTCTTGTAGTTCTTTAACGACATCGTTCAAGGCGTTTGCTAGACGTTCGAAAAATGCTCCCGGCAGACGTTTTTGCTCACCTTCCTGAAAGGCAGTAGTTAACGGTTTCGTACACTTTCTACCGCGGGGACTCCTACGGTAATTCGGTAAGAATCACGAACTTATTCAGGACATTGCTGGCCTCGCACACGAGGCCAGAAGACGAACGATTGGTATACAGACAAAGGTTCTCGCGTTCATCGTACCTGTACATAACCCGCACCGAAATCACGCAACACATCGCACGCCGACGAGGGTTCCCGCAGCGACTTCATGCTCTCACACATCGCACAAACGAACCGCTGTAAGGATCAACATTTTGAACATAAACATGATTTATCCGGTGTCCGTTGCAATCTTCAATGGTGTTACTGAAGGTGTTGACTGCCGAAGCAAGATGCAGCTTCAACACTTTACGTTGTGACAATATAACCAGTCCCCAATTTGCATATTCCTTTGTCATATTTAGTAGGCCTTTTGTTATCGTATGCAAATGAGATACGGTAGATAAGCTATCGTTGTACTTTTGATTTTCTCTTTGTTTAACTAAAATGCAAATGAAGTAACTGTATTGACGGCTGTGAAACGCTATGCGGCTATGGAAGAAGCATCGGGAGTTATCACATTCATTTCATTTATTACATTTATCACCCAGCAGATTATTCGCCTTATCCGTACAAGCAGCCGTGAAATATGTGCTTTTGCTTGTGCATGCAAAGCTTCCCCAAGGCACCTTCGAATCTGTTGAAGATGAGGGAAGGTTGGGAAGCGTTTTACAATTGCCAATATAGTTACCCCATTTGCATATTTAGACAAAGATATGTTCAAAAAACTAGCCACAGTTATTACATCCTATTCCATTCCAACCGGGGCTGCGATTTTTTCGGTTTAATTTTTTTTTCGATTTTTCGGTTTTTTCGAAATTTGGTTTCTGAAGCCGAAAATGTTTATTTTTTTCGGTTTTTATAAAACCCCCTGATTCCAACAACATCTTCAAAAGTTGTGAGAGAGATGGATTTCGGCTGTTTGTTGGTATTTGATCCGCTTGGATTTACCTGCACGTGCAACTTGAAATTGATGGTGCCACGCCAACTGTCGTTGTCGTGGATGCCGATGTAGTTGAGGTACGATGGGTTCTCCTCGAAGACGCCCTCGAAGACGCGTCGACCCAACTCGAAGATCGTGCTCTGGAAGAACTCAGAATGGTTCACAACCGTTGGTGCACATCACAAATACTCATTTCCTGAATATGATTAAGAAAATCCTTCATACTGTAGAAATTGAGTGTTTTGAACACTTCAGCACTTTTCCTCTGAGTTTTTACCTCATTTGAATACTAACAATAAGATAAAGGCTAGTGTTCAAAGTCCCGTATGCGCCATTCAGTTTGCACCAGTAAGATTACAATACTAATTGTAAGATAAAGATAGGATAAAAATACCTAAAAATGAGAAAATTCTCAAAATGATGTGACATATTCAAAGAATAAAGATGATTCAGCAGTGTCAGATTAGTCGGAAAACATATGACTCATATTTTTGTTTGAACGGTCTAGTTGCTAGTTTATCTCTAATTGTAAGACTTGTTCAAATTTCAAGGTAATTAAGGCCTAAAGAAGGAGTAAAGGCGCTTTTTTTGCTCTGCCCGTATGTTATGAGGCACGCATTTTTGTTGTGCTTATAGTAAGACATGAATAAATACGTCACAGTCATGCGTCGTTTTTGTTGCTGAATATGCCCGTTTTTTCGGTTTTTCGAGCCTTATAGAACATTCAGTGGTATTTTTATCGCACAAGACCCTAGAAAAGCATCAATCACACCCAGGGCAAGAGCTATGACTATCGGGGACATAGTACATATAAAAGTAAGTTTACTCCCTCCTTAAAGTATCTCAAATCATGTCAAAGCGGTGCAGCTTCCACCGGTCTCGAATTTGCATATTGCTTTGTTTTCAAATGTTCAGACTTTGTTATTGGATGCAAACGAGGTATTGCAGACCGGCGGAAGCAATGATCTGTGTGCACGTATGATTAAAAAATTTCCTGATCAGCTTAATGATTTCCCTTATTTGTATTTATTTTTCTTACAATTAGGATATTTTATTCTTCAGATTGATCACAGTCACAGGGCTCTTCTCTCTGAAAGCCTAGTAAGCACCGCTTGGGATGATCTCAGTAAGAAAGCAACGAGCTGTGTAGCTGTAGAAGACAAACCTTTTCCATGCGATTCCACTTGCGTGTTAGCAGCGCCTTTTGGTGTAACGTGAGCCCGGTCACCGCACATACGATACGTCGTTGAGCACTTCTGAACAACAGCTAAGTTTTTTTTTTCATATTTCATTCTATTGCAGATTAATTGAAATGAAATAATAATCTACATTAATTTGTAACTCTACAGTATTTCACTGTCTATAGTAACATTCATTCTATGATTCTGCTACAATCAGCAATCCGTAGACACCTTTTGTTAGTAAGTACAGAGAAAATCTAAAGAAACTTGAAGAGACAATTGTGAAAATGATCATTTTAAGCCGGAGTTCGATTATCAACTTCAATATTCTGTGGTCGTTATTGCCTAATAACAAAACTGCGTGTGTAAGACGCATAACTTCTATACGGGAGGGAGGCAATGCATAAATAAGAAATTTGGTCAACGCGAATACACGTTTTTCCACGTATTTTCCACTTTAAAGGGAGACGGAAACCGTCAGCTTACCGAGGAACACAAAAGTGACGGGTCAATAAAACACTCATAATGAACACATTTTTGAAATGACGGTTTCGCAGCTCTTTTAATGCTTATAATTGGAATGAAAAGGGAATGCATATAGGAATATAAAAACGGAACCTAATTGTAAGAACCCTGCAAAAACAAACCTTTCCCGTCCTCTGCATGTCTTCGCCCGCCGAAGTGCCTGCTGTGAAACCCGACTGGAATTCGAATCGTACTGTCTAAATGTATGTATACAAAATTATATAATTTTTATTGTTTTCAATTGATATTTTCAACGAGCAGAAAAACAGTTGCTGGAATACCTAACTCCGTTTTGTACAAATACCTAATTATTGTTATACATATGTTCGAATCTTATTGTTATCATTCTTCAATAACAAATTTGTGGATACTAATACATTGAAATATGCAAACTTCGCATCGGTGAACTATGAATTGGTCAAAAGGGCTGTGAGTTGGCAGAATAGAGAGACAAACTACAGCCTCATCTACTTCCTAGTGTGTTCGCTGTCACTTGTTCATTGACTACACAGCATACCTCGGGAACAACTGTCCGAGTTTACCCTCTGGAATTCCAGCCAGCACTTTTTCCTATGGCGAAACAGGCGAAACAACTGCAACTCACTTGAAGCTGTCCGTTCTCCGCGGTTGCGTTTGCGACGATAACTTTCGTTTCGAGTTGGAGCACGGCGAGTCCAGCGGGTCAACGTCTTTGTCGAGGCTTTGCAGATTTTGGCTGGAGTCCGCGTTTCCCATCTGAAATGCCACCAACAATGAGATGTGCAAAATGCAACAAGTTGACAGCATGACGAATACTGACAGCTTGTCCTGACACATGACACATAAATAACAGTCAGTTTTGACGTTGCTAACGAAAACACACATATAATACATACTCCAAATTTATGGCAAAAAATATATAGATAAGAACCGCCTGATTAAGAATCCTAGAACAATGCTCGCTAATTTATCCTTTGTCCGAGGGTTCTTGTTTAGGCGGTTCTTATCCAGATAGTTCTTATTTCTTGCGGCGTCAATTTTGCTCCATGCCGTCTTATGCATTTTACCATTGAGCAGTATGTACAATCACTATCAAGGGAAATGGAATACAACATATATGGTGCCTTTGAAACACAATTCTCACATTCGCGAGTGAAAGTCATTCTAGAAATCCTGGTCATCTTATCGTTAGTCATTCAAAGTGCTAGATAAACTGATACAAGCGAAATGGAAATTGCACATCACATTGTGCAACTTCCAACGGTCTCAAAGTTGCATACTACTTTCTTATTGTTAGTGACTGCGGTTTTATGAGCGTATGCAAATGAGGTATTGTGGAAAAATTGTGGTATCTCGGGCAATTGATGCATTCACAGCGCTTAAAGAAGGAGTGAACGAACTTTTTTCTTACTATGCCCAAGTCTTAAGTTTGTTGTGAAACATGAATAAATAGGGCATAGCTACATGTTATTTTTGCCCATTTTTCGGTGTTCCATGTGCCATGAAACAATTAAATGACATTTACAACACTAAACAAGCTACAGAAGTGTCAACCACACCTTGACCAAGCTATGGTTAACGGGGACATAGTACTTTAAAAAGTGAGATTACACCTTCTTTAATGATCGCTGTTCTAATGTATCATACTTCATTTGCACACAAACACAAGGAATTTCTTAAGTGAACAAAGGAATATGCAAATCATAAACCGGTGATCTAGGAATAGCCATAAAACGCTGTGGCAATGTGGACCGTCAGAAGCAATATGAATATAAAGGCTTATAAAAGAAGTTTGAGGAATAACGGCTTATAAAGGAAGTTTGAGAGTATATAAAGAAGATATGCTTAGGCAAGATAGAGATACATACACACACACGGCAGCCATGTGTGTGGAGAGCGATTCGATTGCCTATAAGCGCCTTGAGGATGACTTACACTTGAAGCCAAAGATGCTCTAGGCATACATATCAAATTATCAGTGTTATCACCGTTGGCTTAGGGAGTTTTGTACTGCACAGACACACTAAATTTGCGCTAACAAAACAAAAGGATCAAGATCATACCGGCCTGGCTTGTTCAATACAAGCACTAGGTTCGCGCAAACAAAATAAGTTATCAACTTCATGACTCACAGCATGTTGCTTCTGCCGATCTACAGTACCTCATTTGCATACCGCAACAAAAGTTTCACTCGCATTGACAAAGAAACATGCAAATTAGAAACCAGCGGAAGTTGCACTTTCCCAATATGGTTTGGAGTGGTCGGCTTGTTCAAAACACCGCACTAGGTTTGCGCTAGCGTTGATAGGATACTTTGGCGCAAGAGAGGATACCCGGTGGCAGCAAACACCACCACGCACTAGGTTCGCGCTAACGAAACAATACTTTGCCCGGGGGCAAAGAAGAAGAGGACAAGACATGCGACTTGTCAGACAGCATCGGCCTGGCCAGCTGTAGTATGATAGATACACGGGGTCGGCGGGGCAGAGTGCACGTGAATGAACAGGTGTCCTCTAAGGCCCAAGTGTGTGTTCACAACATCAGGGGCTTCCGTGTTCCTTGGCGCCTACCATACCTAATTTGCATACGATAACAAAGGATCGTTGTTGTCGTATGCACAAGAACAAAGAGATATGCAAATTTGAGACCGGTATAAGTAACGTTATAACATTGCCTAAGCCCCAAGTGTGTGTTCACAATATCGGGGGCTTCCGTGTTTCTTGACGCCTACCGTACCTACTAATTTGCATACGATAACAAAGGTTTGGCTCATAAGGACAAAGATATACATATGCAAATATGAGACGGGTGGAAGTAACACTGCAAATGTATTCACAACATTGGGGGCTTCGGTGTTCCTTGGCGCCTACCGTACCTACTAATTTGCATACGATAACAATTTCTTTGCACAAGAGCAACGTACAGCTTTCCTTTCCACGGTTTAAAGTACCACATTTGCATACAAACACAAAAGAATTTGAAGAGTGAACAAATCATAAGCAAAATTGAAACCGGCGATCAAGGAATTGCATAGAAACGTTGCGAAAGAGAGATATAAATTTGAAATCAGTAAAAAAAACTTTTTGCCTCAAGAGCAAGTGTGTTCGCGGACAGCGGCAGTAGTGTTTCTCCACCGAGCACATGTTGCTGGACCTCTGCCTCGATGCCAACCAGGAACTAACATAGCAAACAGCACACCAATCGCAAAGTGTTTTTGGCACATAAGGAACTCAGGAGCACTCATCGAAAAACCTTTCTGATTGTGGGCAAAACATTCCATTTGCCCCAACCACATACACTAACAATAAGATGTGGTGTCTGTCAGTGATCTTTGCATACATTAACAAAAAAACGCAGGCTCTATGACAAAAGGAATATGCAAATTCGAGATCGGCGGAAGTTCCGTTGCTTCTTTCAACCTCTTGTGAAAGGTCTTTGTAGTCGTTTGTAAGTCACTGTAAACTGAAGGAAATAAAATTCATGCTGTGCACAATGAAAGTTCACAGCGATTCACAGCAATCAATTTTAACAAACTCATTGTTAACAAAATATATATATGCCCACTAATTGTAAGATAACAGGAACATTTCCTCTGGTGCGAATACGGGGTGGGCCCGATTATGCATTTGCAAATCACCACCCCTTTATTTCATAAATAGTTGTTTCTCCTAAACACCAGATCCCTTGTAAGTGCGTTGGATTCAAATAATAAACCTATAGCCTATTTGCGCCAGTCACTCCATAAGCTACATTTTTGTTCCTACAAGACTGACATTTCTGATGCACTCTGGTTACCATAGCCTTTGAAAGGTGTGGCACAAAAAATACGAATAGTAAAGGAGTTTACCGAGGCATTTGCTTATGTGTGTTCCCTGAACACAAAAGTGGCGGGTCTGTATGACGGTTACCGGCCTCCTTTAAGCTTTCAGAATAGATAATAACAACAGTTATCACCACCACATGCGAATGTCGCGTATGGGGGTCCACCCGCGAATACAATATATCATAGAAATGTCATGCGTTGTCAGTTCAAAGTTATTAGGCGTGACAGATTGGCCGGGTGTGTCAAGCAGCGGAACGCCTTTGTGCAAACACTTGCAATTTCTCAGCAGGCGTTACATACGGTAGAATGATCAAGCAAAACGAAGTATCATACCAACACAACCAGCCATATGGTTACTTCAGTTGTATAAACAAAGAGATATTCAAAAGAGCCAAGATGATATAGGCATTTATATAGGAATAGAATAGATTCAAAAAGTCGTGAAGATGCACAAAATATGCCGGAAAAATGTAATTTTAATGAATAACTATAACAGTAAGATTTTAGTACAGAAAATGTTTCTGGATTTCTCAAATCTGTAATTGCCTGTCTACAGTATTATTAACAACTTTCAGATTGAGGACAAAAGTGGCACGTAAGCTTGGAAATTTTATGGTCTCAATAATAAGTGTGTAAGTTTGCGAAACAAGCCTCTTATGCGATCAGAAACGGTTGAGTTTTCAGCTTATGTCAATTCCCTGAACACAAAACCAGCGGGTTGATAACACATTCGTACTGAACGCCAAGGAGAATAAAACAAAACGCTTCTCGGCCTCTTCTAAGTAAATGTAGTCGATGCAAATGTTATCTGGCCAGCCGCCAGTCAAAGAGACAACACGCTGGGACGGATTTCGTAGAAGGAAGTCAATTTTCTCTCTCTGTTCTTTCAGTCATGAAATATGATTCCGTTTGTTTTCGTATGCATAAAAAATGCAATGGTTCTCAGCGTATTGATTCATCTGGGAGTTTGGTCTTTGAAAGATCAAAGAAGGAGCACTGGTATACATTAGTTTGTTAAAGGGGGCCCGAAACCGTCAGTTTACCCGTCAGGAATTTGCTTATGTCTATTCCCTGAACACAAAAGTGGAGGGTCAATAAAATGCTCGTTATGAGCACATTCTTCGCGAATAAAATGACGGTTTCGGGCCTCCTTTAAGTTTCTGACAATAAGATGTTCCACTAGCGAGATAAAGCAATCTACGCTACTATTATAAATAGTTTTTTTATACATAGCTTGCTTGATTCTTGATGTACATTTTTAAAATATACATCAAAAACCAGACAAGCTAAAATTTCAATAGACAAATTACGTGTTCATTTGCTGAATGTAACACAAATACACTAACAATAAGGAATACTCTGACAAGGGAATGTCGCGAACTAAGGTCAACGTTTCGGGAAGGGAGATGTGCGGTTATACAGTGTTTTGAACGGTGATTACGACCGTCAACTTTAAAATTGCCAACGTTGCCTCTGGGAGCCACATTTTGGCCTCCAAAGTTGGCGCGGGCACCCAAGTGAGAGCGCATTCAAAGCTCGAATCCGTAATCACTAACTTATTATTGCCAGCCGCCGTGGGACATCATGGTGTAGTGGTGTGCGTTATACGTTTGCAAGTGGGAGGTCCGGAGTTCGAATTCTATTGTACACCACTACTTTTTGCAGATGTTGCATATGGCAATTTTAACTTTGGCGTAAACAAATTGTGTTTTTTTTTCTGGCTAAGTAACAATAACAACGTTTAAGGCAACAATGTCAACTAACAATGGTCTGCACATGTGTATGACAGGACGAGTGATTGAAGCAGAAGTGCTTCTCGCAAGACGAAATAGATTCACGGAAACCTACCGGCTTACAGCATCTCCTACAGTAAACATATCACATGCAACGTCTGCAAAAAGTAATGATGTACAAAAAAGTTCGAACCCCGGAGCTCCTGCTCGTATGCGTATCACGCACACCACTACACCACAACGTACCATGGGGGCTGGCAACAATAAGATCTTATTACGCACTCGAGCACTGAATGCGCTCTCACATGGGTGCCCGCGCCAACTTTGGAGGCCAAAATGTGTCTCCCAGAGGCAACGTTGGCAATTTTAAAGTTGACGGTCGTAATCACCGTTCAAAACACTGCATAACCGCACATCTCCCTTCCCGAAACGTTGACCTTAGTTCGCGACATTCCCTTGTTAGAGAATTATTCTTATTGTTAAAGTGAGTTACAGCCAGACGGACGTCCGCCCAGAAGCTGGCAATAATGTGTTTCACTTTAAACAGCAAAGGAATATCAAAAATCGCTTCTACAACACCTTCTCAATTGGAATCCCTATTTACTTCACTTTCCAGACCATCCTAAGGGCACACCAGAGACCATACCGTACCGGGATATACGGTTATGGTACATGGAGGTCCCTGAGGGAGAGTGCTGATGCCCTATTATCCCATCTAATCTATCGACAGCTACACCACTGGCATCAGCACCAGGGTATTCTATCTACCCTCCTTCCCGTCGCCCTTGTGTATCCCCCTCACACTCTGGTCGACAGTCTATCAGTCGACATCCTGCATTTCTATCTAGCAGGACCGGTGCAACTTCGTTATCTTTCCTTTCACCGATCTTCCACATAACGCCTAATTTTTCTACAAACGGTCACGTGCCTTCGCGTCCATGCTAATTGTCCCACAACGTGTCCCATTCCTAATGTGACCTGTAAAAATGGGCTGCGCAAAGAAAAGGGTGATTTGTTTTCAGTGCAGCAACTGTTTTTTCAAGGCACATCAAGATTACAGAAGGAGAAACGTAGAAAAGAAAAGAAATACTTATTGTCAGTGTAAGAAAAGGACTGAAATACCAGAGAGCTTGAAACCCTCAACGCAAGAAAAGGCATGGAATACTCGAGCATTCCTAGA
>JACMIJ010000648.1:0-16916 GCA_014805365.1 Koerneria luziae
CTCGATCCAAGGAAAGAGATCACCCAGCGAGTCCAGGCTGGATGGGGAGTGTACGCCCAGTACAAGGAGTTCATGGACAACGCGTACACCCCGATGACACTCAAGAGAAAGCTCTTCAACTCTTGTCTGTCGCCCGCAGTGCTCTACGCCAACGAAACATGGACGCTCACGAAGATCCTCGCCGAGAAGCTGAGAGTAAGCCAGAGAAAGATGGAAAGACGAATGGTGGGTGTCACACTGATGGACCGGAGGAGGAACGAATGGCTGAGACGGCGAACTGGAATGAAGGACCGGGGGGACAAGGCGTGCCTGAGAAAGGTCCGATGGACGGGGTGGATAAGAGACATGGACGGAGATCGGCTAGCAGTATCGTGACTGAGTGGACACCACGCGAGGGCAATAGAGGCAGAGGGCGGCCTACGATGATATAGCGAGACATGCTGGTGAAGCTGACGGGTACTGCGGCATTCCTGAGGGCGAGCGACGAGCAGCTGCCGGTGCTGTTCACACATTGGCCGATCTCCGCACGCAGCACGATCAATAGAAAAAGACGTCGATCCTGCGATAAAGATAAGGATAAAAGATAAAGATTCAAAAAATGAGGGTTTATAACAATGCAGCAGTAAACAGTGAATAAAACCCTCAAATTTGAGGGTTATTTTTCTGTGAGTATAGATGGCATCCAACCAATTGCATTCTTCCAACGTTAATCTGCCCGGAAATGTTTGCTAACCAGCAACATTTATCCGAAATTTTTCCAGATTTTCGGAAAATTTCGGAATATTTAAAAAGTTTTCCGACGCAAAATATATTCCGAAAATGTTCGGAAGGCGGAAAATGGGAAAACGGAAAACCACATCCCTGTTGCATAGTATGAGTAATGTTGAGTACTCACGATGAATCCTTGTTTCCGGGCAAAGTCGGCCTTATTGAAGACGATGATCAGTAGCCGATTGAGGGAGAGCGCGGCCGCGAGCAGCAACGAATCGTACCAAGCAATGTTCAACACGGCGCCGACCAACTAAAGGACCACCGACTGGACTTGCCGGGTTTATTTCCACTGAGGGGGCGGGGGCGTGGCTTCCCGCCCAGACTGGGCAACCCACTCCTCATTTTGCATTTTCGCGGGTCCAATACCTGGTCCAGAGTACTGGGCATGTTAGCATCGAACACTACGAAGAATCCGACAGCGCTGTTGATGATCAATTGCACGCAGTCGAAGATACCAATCAGAAATATCAGTCTATAGGCTGGTTCTTTTCGATTCTCTGCATTCGCAAAGATTGCCTGAAAGAGGAACACTTCTTTTGCTGCTGTATCTACATATCTCAAACAAGCTGGAGGACATTGGGAGTCGAAAAGAGTGCACAGAAAGAAAAAAACAAAATATGCCTCAAGTTTCAGTGTTTTATTCGCTGATATCAGTGTTACAAACCCTAATACTACAGCACTAAACAGTGAAGAGAACATTCAAAACCAAGGATTATTTTTCTGTGAGTCGCTGAGCATACCACGAGAACGACCGCGTACAAGACGGTTCCAATCGCTGAGCCTACGGCAATGATGATACCATATGCAATCGCATCATTTCGTGGCAGGACAAAATCGTCGTAATAGTAGTAGTAGTCGGACGTATCATTCATGTCCTAACAGCCGAATTAGTACTTTTGAAAACCGTCATCTTACAGTTAAAACATAGTATTGTTGAAGTAAAACGAATTGTCGAGGGCGCGTAGCAACTGTGAGCGCGCGTCGTATAAATAGTAAATTTTAATATACTTATAAGCATTCTACACAACTAACTCGATATTCCAATTTTTTTACTCGTCTAACGGAACACAACAACATCAAAATCATATTTTTAGACACCCTAGAAATGGTAGCACATTTTGTCATTTGGTCAAACAACGAAAAAAAACGTGCAATTCGTTTTGCAGCAGTCATACACAAACGACTCTTTCTGACAGAGTCACAATTCACTTCAAACGGGGATCGTCAAGCAATTATAGTATACGTACGGCTAATAAGGGTTCCACAAGTAGATAATAGAGGAGGAAAAACGGAAAACGAAGAACCTGGCATATTCCTGATTTGTAACTAAAGTACAAATTTTGAACTGGGCACACTCCAGGAGATCTAAATTTCCATAGAACAATTTCGCATGATGTTGAAATAACTGTGATTAATCACAATGATTTATACGGGAAGAACAGAGGTAAAGAAACACAATACGCGAAAGCCATCAAAGAGCATATTTTTGAGCATAGTACGCCAAAATTGGTATATGAAGGTTTTCTGTTTAAAGTTGAGTATAACTTCGCCGCTCAACAATAACGACCAAAAATAAAAATAAAAGTTCATTGAGTGCGGGCATATGCAAGCCGATGTTGTACAAATGTGTACTTTGTATGGTAAATAATGTCTCAAAAACAAAAGAAAAGCTGTTCACTTTGAAAGCACTAGTTTCGAATATTCTCATGATATTCTTAAATTGCACTTTGACATACTACCACCACAGTTACGCGTACAATGTGGAAAGGTCGGGTATGAAGCGATGTTCTCGCGACAAAAAGCGATGCTATCACCTGTCGGCCGCGGAGCTTGCTAACCTACGAATGTCGCCATGGGGCAAATTTAATAAGCTCGGCGAGTTATTTATGTCATCGTGGAAAGTCATCAAACAATCACAAACTAACTCAATCGAGAAGCACCTGCTGTACATGCGATTCAAAACTATTTGAAGTTCTTCCTTATTCACGAGTGCTGTCAGCCTTGGCACTGGTCGATGATCTTCAATGCTCTCAACAAGTAATTCCTCTATTTCCATCCAGTAACCTCTTACACCAACAATGATTTAGCTAATTTTTTGTTCACTATTGAAGCCACGCATGTGGAAGGTTCTAGGACCTTTCATAGGATATAAGAACTCAGATAATCAAGGTGCTTCTCATTCATGTTTTATTATATTCCCTCGACGTTTTTTCCTCCACCTCTAATGTATATGTACATTATTTATACAGCACAGTAGTTCAGACATGATGTACAACCCGATGTTGGCTGCTGTGTGTTCTGGAGACGGCGGACTTGCTCCGGACACGGAAGGTCGTCCTCATTCGACACAACTTGCGAATGCGCATCCGCACCTTCCTGAAACGGGATGCTTAGACTTGCAGCAAAGTGTGTTTTGTTACACCACTATTCTTCGTCACTGACTTTTCCTTATCATAATATCTCCTTTTCCCTACAGGATTAAAAAAGAGGACATTGAGAATCTTCAGGACTATTCCAACATTTTTATTCTCCGTGTTTTGGATGTAATAACTGTTCAGGCATTAATCTATACATAATGAGCATATGACAATAATAACCGCAATAGCTTACGGATTGGTGGCGAGCGTCATGAATGGCTTCACGAACAAGTACAGTATCCATGCAAAGGTGAAAAAGAAGTCGGTGAAGTGCGTTTCCGTTAGACTCGAATCGATAAACTGCGAGTAGATGAAGAGTAGCAGAGAAGAAGCATTCAATGCCAGCACGTTGATCGTGATCGTCTTCTCCGCACTGGACAATCCCGTTTTGGCGACTTTTGGAAGTAGATTCTAAAAAATGAAACTTGATTGAATGTCCCAATACCAAGGAAGGAATATGTATAATATTAATTATTTAAAAAAAAACAGAGTGTACAGAGTGTAGCAATAGAAAAAACATAGAGTGTGTGTGTGTTATTTAAGCCGTGTGAGACTGGATTACGGTTACTGTGTTTCACGTATTGCATGTTAGATGAGCACGAAGGCAGGGCACAATTGAATTTCTGGTTTTGTTCGTGTGCCTTTTGAATTAATAGCGGAGTTTATAATGTACCACTGGAATAACTGACTCCGTTCCGTACAAAATAATGCCCGTCTGTCACTAAGCATCCAAATAATATTGTTTTTCCACAACAGTTTAATAACCATGCCCGTTTACAAACTTGTGAAACTGCTCTGAGCTACGGAAAACTTGAATACGTTTCAAATTTGAATATGTGTATATAGAGTAACAGTCGGACATTTTTTTGAGCAAAACGGAGTCAGATATTCCAATCTGGGAGAAAGGTTTCTCGCAAACCCTTCTCTTCCGTTCACTGGACATACACAACATCGTGCCTTTCTGTGGGCGATGTGGATGAAGATGATGAGGAAGACGGACAGTGACACTCCGACATCCACGATCAATGCGTAGTTGGCGAGGGAGGCGATAAGGTCTGCAACAAATGGATTACTCGATGGGCATACAGTTGTCATGCTTCTCATCCTCTATACCTTGGTGTAAGCAGAGTGGTATAATGGTATGATGCCCCACTCTACACACTAAAGTGTCCAGATTCGACCCCTCGTTAGCCTCCCGCCTCAACAGGGTCATGTTCCGTCCCCGTCGAGGAACCCCTCTGAATACCTTACTTTCGGTATACCTGGTTATTTTAAACTGTTTTTTTCGTCTATATATATTTTCTATCCACCTTGTTTTAAAAGGCCGTCTTTGTTACGCTGTACCGTACTGTTAAGGTGCTTTTACACAATTTGTTCAAATTTTTTGTGCAAAATCTTTGTCCCGGCCTCTTCGGGACCCACCGCAGGCGAATAGGCTTTGATTCGGGAGAACTTCACTTTTCACTATATTATATTATTATTTGTGACCATGAATATTATTATGTCAAATGAATATTATTCAACTATTATATTATTAGTAGAAAAAGCTACCAATGCTGATAGGAATTCCAACGAAATAGTAGGTTCCACCACCCATGTCGAGATATCCGAGATATTCATAGACGAATTGATAGTCGAACGGATAAAAGAATTCCCAAGCCGAGAATAACAGAGAGAAGAAATTGGCGAGCAGAACGGAAATCTGCAAGGAGCTGCGTTTTTGGTTTTTTTTTTTAGAAAGTTGGTTGTTTGACGAAACAGCGAAGAACTCACTACGAATCCCTGTTTCTTGGCAAAGTTGGACTTGTTGAAGACGACTGTCAACAGTCGATTCAAAGAAAGCGCTGTCGAGAGAAACAACGAATCATACCATGCGATATTCAATAAGGCACCGATCAGCTGCAAATCTTACAATTAGGCGAGCTACACTTTGTGAAATTCGTAATGGTCTGACATTTGCATATTTCCTTGATCAAAGACCTTGGGAAAACCAAAACAGGCACAGTTGAGCGACGGAAGCAGTATACAACTTGTGTGCCCAATTAGGCACAACATGTTGTTTTACTTAGTCCACGGAACCTCATTTGCATACGACAACCAGGACCTCTGTCAAACGAACGAAAGAATATGCAAATTTTGGGCGATTGAAGTGCAATGTCCTAACCCGAAGTGTAACATAAACTGTAAAAAAAATAATTAAATAATATTACTTGATCGAGAAGGTTCGGTATTGTTGGATTGAAAATGATGAAGAATCCGATGACACAATTGATGGCCAGTTGGATGCAGTCGAACATCCCGACGAAGAACATCAACCGGTACGCCGGCTCCTTTCGATTTCCGGCATCGGCAAAGATTGACTGAACAAAATTCAGTGTTTGTAAATACAAAGGCAGCCTCGGCAGCACACCGCTCTGGGTCCAGTGAGTTTTCTAGCGATCCTGATGTGAGTTGTTTCTGTTTGAGTTGTATCTGTGTGTTGTGAGTTGAGTTGTTTCTGTTATTATGTCTTATTGTTAGCTGCTTTCTTTTCTCTTTCCATAAGATTCGCAATTTCCAATAGAGCTGATGCTACTAGCATTTAATGGCTGACAATGTCAAAATCAGTCGATTGACTATGCCCTTGGGAGATGAAAAGTGACGTTGTTACTAACAAGATGCTTCGTATGTAAACCATTATTTTCCCAGTGAACAGTTCAGTGATAATTTTGTACAAAGTGACTCAATTTAGGTCGCTTAATGAACCACATTGACTGTAAACAGTCATCGTAGAGCTGACTGGAAGCTAATGAGTTCACTACCACATTTCGTGGAACCACTGCAACTTGCACCGTTCTCCAATTTGCATTTGCTATTGTTATGGCGAGTATGTCATTTGTTAACATGTGCAAATGAAGTACTCTAGACGGTCGGAAGAAACATTCTGTGCTACGACGGGGGCTAGCTGTTCGGCGACATTGTTGAACACGCTTTGTTCACAATTCTGCTCCAGCCCGACTTTCACATGGTCCTACCGCGAACGACACAAGTCAGGGATTGAATGAGAGCTCAATCGACGCGTAGCGTGTGTGCGTAATTGTGCGTTCGTGAAACACCACATTCAGCATGCGTACTACCATTAATAATGATGAGAATTGTATTATAGTACGAACAATAATCATATATCAGTAAGTCATACTTTTACCAGCTACAGTATCAAATTCCTTGCCCTCCCCTCGATAACACATACTCCGATGTGCCGTATAAATCTATTTATTCTACGCGTTTAAAAGTGCTACTGTCAAGGCTAAAGAGGCGGGAAACGATACCTTGAACCTTCGAAGGCAGCCTTCCATTTTCTTATATAATATATGGCAGTTGCCTTTTACACAAGTTACGGGTCTCTTGTTCACGCAATTCTGCTTACACAAAACAACGGAAGGTCTTTTAAAGGGGCCGTGAAGTTTTGTGTCAGCAGAACAACTTCTGTGAGTAGAACAAGGACATACGAAAACGGTGGCTTTTTCCTCGAACAATCAACGGTTTCCGGCCCCTTTAATGTGTTTTGAGTGTGTTTTCATACCCCGAGAACGAAAGCGTATACGGCGACTCCGACGAATGAGCTCACGGCAATTATGGCACCGTAGGTGATGGCTTCCTGCTGAGACGGCATATAGTCATCGTCGTAGTCGTAGTCTGACGTGTCGTTCATTGATCTCATATACTGCGCATCCGGGAGATCTACAATTAACTTTTTTTTTTTGTTACATAGAAACGGGGAAAGAGATCGTACAATTAGTGACACAGATAAACGTTATCTGTAATAATGCTTGAATGGTTGTGTAATGTATGTAAGACAATCTGCCCGGTATTGGATGGATGTCAAATAAGATGAGACAAGCATCAATTCAACGTTCATAGTCAACAGTTCATTGACTGTCATGCACATATCGGGGATACAGTCAAGGCACGCTGATAACAAGCTATGATTGACACATCATTCTGTCAATGAGAAAATTGTCTTTATCAGTGAGAGTTACAATTTTGTCGTTATATACAAATTAGGCCCTGTAGACCTGCGGAAGTAACACACAGGAGGCAAAGGAAAGGAAGAACACGAGTAAGCAGGTAGGCTCACAATGATCATGTGTGTGTTCTTATTGCGTGGGGAACTGCATGCAGGAAGCAGAGCTAACAGTTTTCGCAACTGACGCTTTTAGGCACGAACTTTCACCGTGCGAACATGGCTGCGTGACGCATGAGCGCTGCGTTTCGGGGGAATTCCGTATGCATCCAGTCGAATTTGAACTTGCAAAGGGAAAAAAACTTACAAATGTAACTTTCAATATAACATGTAAAGTTGTACTGTAAAGTAACTTTTTTGGCAATGGTCAATTAATTGTAAGATGAGCTTCAGCTGTGCGTACGCGTATTTTGTCCTTCTGAACCGTAGAAAGTCGCACGCCGAGCACCCCCCTGGGAACGCGTTTTCGAATATTGCGAAGACACTTTTTCTTGCTCTTTGAGTGTATTTATAAACTTTGTTATTTACTACGCAAATATGGTCCGTTCCCACCTCCGTCGTGCAGGTTCTTTGTTTAGCTTCCAGCTTTTTTCGTGTTGTTCTCGAGTTTGTGGAAGTAATCAACGCCAGGCATACAAAGTTGTAAGTTTCGTGCATCCCACTCATTTCTATGAACTTACTTATTAAACCTCAACTTGTTTTTTTTTCCAATTTTCTTCTCTTTTTATGCATCTTACAATAAGTGTTCTTTCAAGTGGTAGTAATACTGCATATTTGTAACCTCATCTTTGACATTGCTTTAAGCAAAACAAGCGTTCATTGCTCACGTGTTGCCATGTCTTTTTCTTCTTACCTACCTATGATTCAACGTGGAATTGACATACAAATACAAATAAGTTATCCTTTTATGCACTTCTTCTATACATTGTCAACCTCCCATGCTCCCCGAACAACAGATATGTGGTATAAATCAGTCTAATCAATCTTGTTCACCCCGCAGTCCAGAAGACTGCGGGGTGAATAAGTTAGATTAGACAGATTTACACATTCGGGTGTACTTTGCTCACTTTGTGTAGCCGGTGAAGTCCATTCCAGAAAAGGATAAATTCAATAAAGATTGTGTGCATGTCGAGTTGAGTCAACGAAAATCAAACCAAATTATGAATTCGTTTATCGGCAAAAAATTAGTGCTGACGAAATGTCTTTGAACGTGCATTTCACACTTGGAGTATTCACAATTAGTATCAAACACCCGTTGACAAATTCCACCCTTGAAATGACCATGACAAGAAACACCAACAATAAGAAAGGCACAGTACTATTGGCATGCCTGATCCGTTCTGTACAAATATCCGACTGTCGCTAAACATTCAATTTGGTAAGAGTATTCAAATTTTTAGCACTTCATAGCAGGTGCACAAGCTTGCTAAACTACATACATTATTACTCAAATTGCATACTTTAGTCAATTTGAGTAATTTGGAAGAAACCTAACAATAAGATGTTGTCATATAACGATAGTCGGATATTTTTGTATAGAACGGAGTCAGGTATGCCAATAGCATATTGCTTCTATCGGTCTCATTTGCATACGACAACAAAAACGTTGTGACAAAGGAATATGCAAACTTGAGACCAGCAGAAGTTACACTTACTCATGAACTGCATAAATAAATACATTTATGTAGAAACAGTCAAGGACACTCTGATGTGTATATATATAACCTATCGTTGTTTTGAAGTGCCAGTGGGAGTTGGTTTCGTTGAAGTGGTGGTGTGCTTTCACAAGATAAACGACTTGCTGATACTGTGGAACTGCTTCTTCTTGCCGCATAGGCGGCATCGAATCCGCTTGCGTACCGCCCTGCAAAAAAAAAAACGCTTAAACACAACGAGTATATCATCCATAAAACGAGTATATCAACGACTATATCACCCCTTTCAGCACTCATATTGTCTTCATTTTGGTCTAAAACACACTAGGTAGAAGGCAATGGTTCTCAAAAACCCGGATGTCAAAAGTGCCTTTCCTCTACCTTTAAAGAAGGGTTAAAGTCACTTTTTGTCACCACGGTTTTGAAATCCATTCCCATGAACCTAGTATTGTTGACTCTCCTGTAGGTTATTTTATGTTCTAGATGCCGATTGGGAATTCCATAACGGTTAGAATGGTCAAAATATGGTACTATAATCCAAAAATAACACATGACTGGTCCTGGATTTCGTAAAAAAGAACCGTCAAATAAGCCAAAATAATGCTTGTTTAAAACACACATTTTTTCAGTGTTAAGTATTTCGTAATCCTTTTAAAAATGAATGATCAAAACACTCAAGCACTTAATAGTGTTTGAACGCCTAAAATTTGAGGCTTATGTTTTTCTGTGTTCTTACGAATTCGTGGCGAGCGTCATAAACGGCTTCAAGAACAGGAACAGTATCCACGCAAAAGTGAAGAAGAAGTCGCTGAACGCGGTTTCCTGTAGTGCGGGATCGATAAATTCCATATAGACAAAGAACAACAAGGAAGCGCCGTTCAAGGCCACCACGTTGATAGTAATTGTTCGTTCCGCATGCGACATTCCACTTCGTCCCATGTTTGGCTGAGAGCTCTAAAGCAAGGTTTTTAATAAATACCCCTGACTGCCTCAATAAGAAGGAAGAAGAAAGAAAAGTGAATTCAAAAACAATGCGCTCTCTCTTCGGAGCGTTGCGTTTGATGTCATGAGCAAACCAGGTTGGATGAAAACGAAGATGCACAGTGTTCTGGCTCTCTCAGGACACCATACCCATTTAAAGGAGGTCGGAAACTATAATTTCATTCGCGTAAAATGTGTTCATAACGAGTGTTTAAATGACACGCCACTTTTGTGTTCAGGGAATTCTTGGTGAAATGACGGTTTCCGGCACCCATTATGTAAAAATGTATTACATACATAAAATAATCCCTTTCTGTGCGCGATGTACATGAAGATGCAGAAGAAAGCCATTAATGACACGGCAACATCAAAGACCAGAGTGTAATTTGCAAGATCGACAAATAGATCTAAAAAGATGTGTGGATCATGGTACAGAAAATTGTGGTAGTTTGTTCGTTATATCAGTAAGCCGGCTCCTTCGGTTGCAATATTTGGTTAGATAAGGTATGTAACAATAGCAATTTTTTTACATTATTCTCTGTCAGGAATGTCCAAACACGATGTTTTCAGCTATGCTTCTATGGGCTTGTGAGATTTAAAAAAAAACAAGACTGTGAGTGGAAAATCGAATTTACCGGTAGTGAGAGGAATCCCGATGAAATAGTAAACACCATCACCGAGATCGAGGTACCCGAGGTTGTCGTATACGAAAATGTATTTGAAGGGATAAAAGAATTCGAGAGCAGCGAACAGAATCGAGAAGAAGTTGGCGAGGAAGATGGACAGCTGGAATGGGCTACCATTTAGACCACATCGTATGATTCAGTTTTCACTGATTTCAAATATGTGTCACTCTTTCTTCTCATTTCACATTAATTTGCAAAGGTATGCAAATGAGGAAGAGGTATGCAAATTGCAGAGAGGGGGTCCTGGGGAAAAGTTCATCGCTGCGATATCGCAAGAAAAAATGCTGCAATGTCACAGCAACAAAAATATCGCATGCGGAATTGCAGCGACCAATTTTTGCGATATCGCTGCGATGAACATTTCCTGAGAGTCAGTGAACAGCCTCGATATCATGAGGTGAGCACAAGAACGATGTTGTGTCAGCAGCATACAATAGGCACTCACGATAAATCCTTGTTTCCTGGCAAAGTCGGCTTTGTTGAAAACGATGATCAGCAATCGATTGAGGGAGAGCGCGGCCGCCAGCAGCAGCGAATCGTACCACGCAATGTTCAACACGGCGCCAATCAACTGAAAAGGTAACCGACTGCCGCGGTAGCCTCCCCCCCCCGGATTCCGTGGCCTTCAAACCTATCTGGTTTCTCACTACAGTAAGACAAGAGTCATAGTGTAAAAGTGTAACGCTTTCCGTTGAGTACTCTTCTGGTAATTCCTCCTACCTATTATCTCCTGGCCAGAGTAAGGTAGGGAGTGCAAAAGAGCCGAACATGTTGGACACTCCGCTATGAAATTAGGTCCTTGTTACACAACGATCGCCAACTAACTAGGGGCAGAATCATGAGTATGATGACGAAAGGCAAAGGCAAAAAAAGAGGTCTCCCGTATTCAAGGCATTTCGGGTAGTCCCATGTGAAAAAAAATGGTGCGAATGGTCAAACAATAGAAAAAAACGCTGATCGCCTCAGGTTCATTAGGTTTGAATATTCGCGCGCTTTTGCTAAATTGTTCTCTTTTTTTTTCACCACCACAATCAAGTCCACAATGCGGGTAGAGAGGTACACCCCTTCATTATTCGTTTACTTTTCCGCCGTACCTATTCACAATGACAGAAGAACAATGACATATGACAACAGTTACCGTGTCCAGAGTAATGGGCAAATTGGCATCGAATACTGTGAAGAATCCGACAGCACAGTTGATGATCAGTTGTACGCAGTCGAAGATACCAATTAGAAATATCAGCCTGTAGGCTGGCTCTTTTCGATTTGCAGCATTGCCAAAGATTGCCTGAAAGAATGGCACATTTTGAAAGAAAAACGCAATGAGACTACTCACAGAAAACTTAGCCTCAAATGTTGAGTGTTTTAAACACTCTTTAGTGCTGGGATGTTTCTGACACATGCTTTTCAATAGGATTGTAAAATAATTATTGAATGAAAAATAAAACTTTCATTCTGGAAATTACAATTGGAATACTTGACTTTATTCTGTACAAATATCTGTCTGTCACTATGAATTCAATTTTGTTAGCGTGTTCAAGTTATTCATAGTTCAGCGCAGTTCGGAAGCTTGTGAAACGGTATAGGTTTGCGGAGAATTTCAATACATTGAGAAATTTGTGTAATTGTAATGAAACCATACGATTCGATCATAGAGTGACAGTTGGGTACTTGTACAGAACTTGTTCAAGTATTCCAATAGTGCATTTTGGTATTCGAGGTGACTTCTGGTTGAGCCAGAGACATTCCAGATTTATGACTGATGTACAGAGTGTTGAAAATTTTTGTACTGGAAACATTCCAGGACGTCCACATTTTTATGGAAACATTTCACAGGATGTTGTAACTGTGATTGGTCACAGCGTGGATATCATGTGAGTTGCGCATACCAGGAGACTGTGCCGACTACTGACTCTCACTAAAGTCTCAAATAGCCCTTAGTAGCACATGAGTGTTTAAAAAGCTTTTTTTTCTATGTTAAGTATTATATTTCGTAAACGTATTAAGACAATGAGTTTTATCAACACTCATTAAAGCACTCGACAGTTGAGGCTTGCTTTTTTCTGAGTTATTTCAGAGCATACCACGAGAACGACCGCATAGACGACTGAGCCGATCGCCGCGCTGACGGCAATAACGATACCGTATGCGATCGCATCAGTTCGTGGCATAACAAAATCGTCGTAATAATAGTAGTAGTCGGGCGTGTCATTCATGTGCCTAAACGAATAAATTAACCTTCGATTACAGTAATCTCGTAGAACTGCAACATGCATATCGTATCTCGTGATACATTCAAAGAAGCAGCACAAGCAGATAATTGAGGAATAACGGAAAAGGAAGAACAGAGGAAAAGGTTGTCTGCTCGGAGATGAAACGATGTTCTCACGACAAAAAGCGACATATATGGGCATGCTATCACCTGTCGGTCTGGGGAAGCTTGCTCACTTACGAATGTCACCATGCGGCAAATCTAATAAGTTCGGCGAGTTGAGTCATCATGGAAAGTAAGCAAGCAATCACAAACTTACTTATCAGCTACAATTCCACATCAGCCGAACACCAAGAAACACAAGTTACGAAACCGTGTTCTGTGTTAGCAGGGCTGTGTGTATGATTTCAAGAGTATCTGCAAACATTATATGTATGTTGTGAGATTACACAAGGAGTATTGAGGGAGGGGGGTACAGAGGGGGCTTACCTCGGAGTTACTATTTACTCTCACTCGAGAAGCACCTGCCGTGCTTGCGGTGCGAAACAATTTAAAGTTCTTCCTTATTCACGAGGGCTGTCAGCTGTTGTACAGGTCGATGACCTTCATTGCACTTAACAAGTAATCCCTGTATTTCCAGTGAACTATCCAGTAACCTCTTACACCAACCATGAGTCGCTGTAAAAAGTCGCACGAAAGCAAAAAAAATGGAAACAATGAAGCTACAAAAACGTGTGGATCCCGAAAGGTGAGGAGCGGCTAGTGCAACCGTTGCATTCAGCAGCAAAGAAAGATATAACATGTTTATGCTTGCATCATTTGATGTGGTTGTTGATGAATCCCTCAGCCAAATCCGTTCCGCAAAGATCTTTCAAGTCCTTCGTTCGGATGTTGATTGTGTGTCCGGATCCAGCTTGGCCGATCCTTCCCAATTTGACCGAAGATCCCTTTTCTCCTCCCTTGCAGCCACAACCTGAGATTGTAACATCAAAACTATTCTCATTACTTTGTTTCGGGCAAACATGAAAAAATTGGAAGTGACCTTTTATGATCTACCCTCCTTTCTTCATACGGATCTCTTAAGAATTTATTCTGCCCCGTTATACTCGCTCAAAAGGGTCTTGGGTAGGATACAAAATAATCGCCTTCAAAAATGTTTGTTCACACAATAGTAAAAAACCAAAACCCCAAACAAAACGCTCTATGATTTTATAACACAGACAATAATTGTGAACAACGTTTCTTTTTATATAAGCGTTTGAAATGAAAACAATTTCGGAAATTAATGCAGCATGTACAATTATGCACCCAAAACCTCGGATACTAGGCCAATATTTTGGTTTTTAAGAAGTGCCAACCCTTTTCACTCCTGATACCTATAGCTATTCTTCAATATTTTTTTCGATCCGAGACATTGAGTGTGCCTATTTTCATTATTTTTTCTTACGACATAAATATGCATACCGTCATGGTTTATCCGCAGGTACGGTTCGATGTGGTTGAATTCCCACTGAGAACCTAAAAAACCGAATTTAACTTTTTATTTATTTATTTTTATTTTATCTTTCATACACTCAGGAATTCACTAACCGTGGATGCTGAAATGGCCCGTTTTGTTGGTCGTGACGCTACCGAGGAAGTCATCTGGATCGGTCACTCTACGAAACAGCGACTAAAACAAATTCTGGTTTGATTTTCATTGGGTGCGGCCAGGAGATTAGCGAAGGATAATCAAATTAGCGCATTATTCTAGGGTTTTTATTGAGACGGTTCTTATCCAGGCGGTTCGTATATTGAAATACGAGTCTGTTTATATTGGTATGCTAATGGATTGATTTGCGTTCGCTCCACATAAACAATCCACAAGAAAAGGTACTACAACGACATAGCCTCCAGCCCTGACTTGTCTGCCTACAACTGACAGGAGGAGGGGAAATAAGCTGACCAGACATTGCGGAAGGCCACGCCTCCTGCCTACAGTGGACGTAGACCCCTACGAGCACCGACCTGTGCATTTAAAAAAAAACGAAAAAAAATTTACACCCAAAGGCGTTAATATCCATTGGATGGTCAGTTGATTGGAGAAGTCTCGTTCCCACATCTCCACTTTCTTGTCGTCGTATGGCTTTCCATTGCACAGAAATTGTCCGACCACGTGGACCTTGATTGGATCGAGAAAGGCATCCGCATCCAGGACGAGCATCGTCGACGCAATGAGCACACCAGTCCACATCGTCAACGATAAACGGAATGCGGATGAACCGAATTGGAACGGTCATTGCAACAGTGCACTCTTGCGAACAGCACAATTAGCCTGATTTGCATGAAAAATGCCCTTTACGTATCATCGTGCACTTTTACACTTCGTATTTTGAAGCATTCACAGCTGCCGCGGTACCTCTGTTTCCTATGAGCCTTCCAGTGACCTTTTACACTGAATCACTGTAAAAGGGAATCAGAGGAGTTTACTACGGCGGCTGGGATTTGATGCAATGCTCGATGATCAATTGCGTGTTTGAAATATTTATTATACATTAAGAAAAAACACCTGACAATAAGATATATACAGTATCAAGAAAATATCTCAAAACAAAATGAATCAGGCGACATTTTTCCTCGTAAGGGTGATGTAGTAGACGTTGGGTTCTTATCCAGGCGCTTCTTATCTCGGCTGTTCTTATTCTGGGCGGCGCCGTAAATCCATTGTTGTTTTGGACTGTGAGGGCGCCGCTCAATATAAGCACCGCCTGGATAAGAACCGCCTGAATGAGAACCCTAGAACGATGCACGCTAATTTGATTATCCATTGTCCGAGGGTTCTTATTCAGGCGTTTCTTATCCAGGCGGTTTGTATTCTTGGCGGCGTCACGGTAAGTGAGAACAGGCTCCATTGAAGCGGTGGCATGTCGTTGCTAGATAATCGATTTGCTGACACTGTGGAACTGCTTCGTCTTGCCGCAAAGGCAGCTCCGAATCCGCTTGCGTACCGCCCTGCAAAAAAAAAGCACGCAAAAGCAAAAGCAAAAGCAAAAAAGGCTTTTTTTTTATTCGGAACACTTTGCGTCGAACTTTCGTGAGACTGAAAGACCAGAGCGCTTTCTAGTGCTTCAGGTTCTCGCCTAATTTTTATATGACAAAATGCTCAAGCACCAAAGAGCGTATAGACACTCAAAATTTGAGGTTTATGCTTCTCTGAGTACGAAACGTTGTTCTCGCGACAAAAAGCCACACATGTGCACGCTATCACCTGTCGTCCGTGGAGCTTGCTCACCATGCGGACAATCTAATTACCCCGCGGAGTTGAGTCATTATGGAAAGTCGGCAAGCAATCACAAACTTACTTATCAGCTAAAATTCCGCATTAACACCGAAAACATTTAAGAAACGAGTACATTCACGTTTAGCCATACCTGCATAGATTTCCTCGCGTACTGTTTTTAGGTGTACCAAGGGCAGGTCATCTTCCACGCCGAGGGTCCTCTCTTGGCCTCTTCTTTGCCAAGAGAGTCTATTTCCACCTCAACCTGCGTCTTCTGTGCACTCGACCATCACCAAGGAGAGCCAGTTATCGTGAGTATTTTGAAGATGTCTAAAGGAGGAGGTGGGCCATGCCGCCAAGAACATCGGCGCTGATGGTAGAAGCCGTTGCTGGCAAAGTGGCGAATGGACCGAGAGGAAACAATACGATTACCAAGAAATACCTAAAGAATCACGTGGATCTACCACCTCGCGATTCGGCAGCCAACATCTTCGGTAAGATTTTTGGTAACTTATATCGAATAAATCATTCGTCATTCATTCATTCAAGGACAGGAACTTCTTTATCTTCTTTTTTCCAACAGAACATAAGGTATAGAAGAAGGAAACGAATGTGTCCATAGTATAATATAATACTATGATTACTATTCGGCGCTTCGACTTAGTAATGTTGGACAAACGCAGCGTTGCGAATGAATTTTCTTGCACCCAACGGAAAGGCCTATATCATCTCTGTTTTTTTTTTTGTGAATATCTCATTGTTGCTTCATTTGCACATTCATACAATGTTGGTGGCTGTGAAACGCTAAACAATGCAGAAAAATTAGATCTTATAATCAGCAGCGAAAAACGATATAAACAAGTTTATTATGCGTGCACTTAAGAAACGTCCGTTCCACAATAATCCTTCAAATCCTGCGTTCGGATGTCGAT
>JACMIJ010000649.1:0-16911 GCA_014805365.1 Koerneria luziae
AAGTTATTAAAAAGACGCATTAACTGCTGCAAACCGTGCTTCATGTGAGGAAAGTACACATGCAAAAAATTATGAAAACAAAATAAAAAATTCTAGCTCAAGAGCAAGCTTATTTAATGGTTTGGCCGATTTGTTTGTGCAAACACAGCGCCAATCCAAAACGTGTTAGTGCACGTTTACTGCATGCGCTAAAGCCGGGTGGTATATGTTGCAAGAAAAACGGGGTCTCAAGCTCTTGTATCTAGTAGATAAAACATGAAAATGGCTGTTTGATATGAATTCCAACAATAAGAAAGCATTTATGGTGTACTATGCGCTTTTTCACTTCTGTGTCGTTAAAAGAACTATGTGGGATAAGTGAGTTCATAATGATGTCTGGTTTGTATCCGTTCCAGTTTCACTTTAATTCTATTGAACTAATTAGTACGGCTTTTCACCTTCCAGGCTGTGCAGCTAATGATCTGACTTGCGTTAGTTGGCGAGAGTAGATCAAAGGTGTGTGGTGTTCACTACACGATTTGGGTATTTGGCACCCGAGGTGTCTTTGTGTTAGTTGATGTCATTTAAAGCACACCATGTACTATACATAGACATATCTGGCTCCATTCTGTACAAATATCCGACTGTCGCTTTGCGCGCATATCTTATTGTCAGGTTTCTTTCTAATTACACAAAGTTGCTAAGGTATGCAAATTTTTCGCAAAAGTATTCCGTTTTACAGGTTCGTGAGCCTGTTACAAACAGTGAGAAATTTGAATACGTTTACAAAAATTAATATATAACGACAGTCGGACATTTGCATTGAACGGAGTCAGATATGCCAATAGTAGAGCCAACTTCCGCGGGTTAATGATCTGCATTATACTTTGTTCTTGCAAAAGAAGACTTTGTTTTTAGTATGCAAATTTGGTTCTCTAGACCGGCGGAAGTAAAACACTGTGAAAAAGTATCATACCGATGATCTGTTACTCAAAAATCGTATCGTTATTGGTACCGCCACAAAAAACTCACGGACGACGTTATTTGATAGAAACGTTTAGCCCTCTTTTTACAAACTTTTGATTTTATGAACTTTAAAAGTAATATATGATTAACCTTATCAAGTAGCATTGCCGATTCCGGACAAATGTAGAGCAGATATTGGACAATATCGTTTCGACCCAAAAGGTACCTGAAAACAGGAAATTGAACATTTATAAAAAAAATAGCCTCACATAATTTTAGGACAACCGGAGATGATATCATTTCGGAAGACCATAGTCTACTTAATTATAACACTTTAATTTTTCACGTCATTTGGAAACAGTAGGGAAAACTTTTCTTCTCACAAGAACAAAGAAATATGCAAATGAGGTACTGTAGACCGGCGGAAGTAGCATTATGTGTTTCATCAATTAACCACATCAACGCTGCTTTATAGAGACTTTACCGTTCTGCCTACAGCTGCTGTCAACCTTTCGTTACTCTGCATACAGTAATCAAGGACGGATGTATGCATCATTTTGAGCGTGTAATTAGCGCGCCAAGGTGATATCACCCATGCGAAACGCAGAAATAGCAGGCTCACGTGAGTGAGAAACGAACATATGAAAATGGCTTCTTTTGTCGAAGAACACTTTTAACAGTGGGATATTCTCAACAATAGGCTCGGCAGTGATTGTTCTCTTGGTGGAAATGATGTATTTGCGGATGTGGATGAGATTTTTTAATGGATCCGGGGATTACGGTATTATGACAGTGAAATGTACGCGTAACATTGCATATCTGCCGCGTATTCAAAGTTCTCACTATTGACAACAGGTTCACAAACCTGTGAAACGGCATAGGGCAGCGAAAAAAGGTGAGGTTTGCATACCTTAGCAAATTTGTGTAATTGGAAATAAACCTAACAATAAGATATGAACATACAGCGACAGTCGGATATTTGTAAAGAACGGAGTCAGGTATGTCAATAGGAAGCACTCGTATTAGCTCACTCAAAATTATTAGAACGACAAAATATTTCCTGCAGGAGGAAGCACTTTGCATGAATGATTTCATCTTCACAGTTAAATATCTCTGACAGAATAACAAAAATATCCTCACATGGGGGGAAGTTCTAGTCGATTCAAAGTATTGGAAAGACTGTTCTTCCTACGATCTTTAAAATTTAAGAGCTGCGCTGAAAAGTATTTGAGTTCTTTAGTTCGACTAGTTCTTTAGACAGTTGTGGTTTCAGAAAATGTTTTATGCTACGCTTCTTTAGACTTTTAGTGATCTCTGCGGTTAAATGCGAATAACATTATAGAGTTCTGACAAGCAAAGTAAGCTGTTTAAAAAACAGTATTGCAACGATAAAATGTTAAGCGTTCGATCCCTTGAAAACAATTTTTTGTTGATGTTTGTGCTAATGAGAAGCAAATACATAAGAAAAATGAAAAATCGCACTGTTGAGTCACATTTGAGAGAGAGAGAGAGAAACAAAGCAAGAAAGTAATGAAGCATTGTACCTCCCAAACGTTGAAAGTTGTTCAAATCTTCAGTATGCAAGGACATTTGTAAACACTATTAATCTGGTGTAGATGGCGTATTGTGTCGCGGTGAAGAACTCACGCGATGTGCAGTGGTGTCATGCCGGTGTTCGGCTCTCGGCACATGACCATCTTCTTCTCGTAGATCAGATGCTTGAGCGTCCGGGTGTCACCCTCGCGCAGCGCCTCCCAGATGGTCACCAAGTGCCACTGAAAAAAAAAAACAGTTGTGAAGAATTGTGATGGACCCATTTACTATTGGCATACCTAACTCCGTTCAAATAGCCGATTGTCACTATACACTCCATTTTGCAAGTGTATTCAAACGTTTCACTATTCATAATAGCAACAACTTTGAATACTTTACAAAATTTGTAAAATTGAAATAAATCTAACAATAAGATATCGAGGATATCGTTACACCGTAAGATATCGAAGATATCGTTATTTGTACAGAACGGGGTCAGTTAGGCCAATAACCGATTCAGGTATGCCAATGTACCGGATTTGTGAATGCACATACCTGTAGCTTGACCAGACTTTGGCGTATCTCGGAGCCACCGGGAGTGTCGAAATCCTCGTAGCAAAAGACGTCCAAGCCGTCCAAAATCTGTTGAATAGCATTGCAACCACGTGCATATTGTTTCGTACAAAAGTAAAGAACAGGTGTTTTTGTCATTACAAGAGTTGCTTGTGTTGTTCCATTGCGACTGCTTTAAATCTATTGACTAAGACATGTAATTGATTATTTCCGTCGAAACAGTTTATTTTGCATTTTCGTGAGCCTAATAATACCTTCTGTTCCAAGACGGCGACATCGACGATTGGATACAGACTTTCACGTCGATCGTCAATGGGAACTGAAAAGGCATTCACATACAGAAAAAAAACCTCTGAATTTTGAGGGTTTTATTCACTGTTTCCTGCTGCAGTGTTATAAACCTTCATTTTTTTTAAACTGAATGTAGTTCATAGTCAACCTCTTTAACAGAGCAAATGACGGTTACCTCAAGCACCTTTCAGGCTCATTCGAGGCTTTTTTTTCATTGATTGTGAGTACTAAAGCGGTTTGTTCATGTTTCAGTAAACACTTGTCTTGATATTCCTCGTTAGTGTTCTGCTCTCAGTTCCAATGTCCTGATAATGTCAATGTAGGCTTCTAACAACAAGATGCTTCCGACTCAAATGAGCGCTTTCTATTGTCATAGCTTGCAAGGTATTAAAAAAACTCAATTACTTTTATAGACCGGGAGGCTTGACAGCTTGAAAATATGAAAAAATGAAATTCTCAATTATTGAATAAAATCTTGCAGTCTATTCCACTCTTATTATGGCCGTTTAAGGTATCTATAAATGAATGACGAAACTACATACATCGATTCCGGTGCATCTCCAGGCGTATGTCGATAATGGCTGGTTCGACTCGGACTTCCTCCGCACTGAATCCTTCCTTATCCGCGATGGTCTGATCGCAGCCTGAATGCGAATGTTATGTACATTAAGGTGGTCCGGAAACCGTCAGTTTACAGAATTTCGTATTTTTTTAATACTTAAAGGGGACCGGAAACTGTCAGTATACCGAGGAATTTGTTTATGTGTAATCCCTGAACACAAAAGTGGCGGGACCATATAACACTTGTTATGAACTCATATTTTGGAAATGAAATGACGTTTTCCGGCCTCCTATACGATGACTGCCAAGGCTATGCATCCAACCGGAGCCTGCTGTTCCAGAGAAAGCGTTAAGGATGTATTGGTATTGTCGTTTGTGACATAAAGACTAATCACGTAAAAGTGCAGAAAATGTTCAACTAAAAAAAATATCCTGTTTTTTACTCAGAAGGAATAGTAAAAGTGCGAGCCGGCTTCGTATTATAGAAGCGGCAGTATAATGAATACCTATTGTTAGAGGCTTATTTGTAACAATGTTAGGGTGGAAGAACTGCACGATTACACCGTTTAACAGCAAGGTATTGCAAGGGTTTTGGGGTTTTGGCCCGATCAAGCTATCACGAATACACGTGGATAATACAAGGACGTGTTTGAAAGAATGGTCATAGTGACATATCGAAATATGAATATAGTAATAACTTATTGTATGAGTATTTCCATATTTAATGTCCTGGTTGCACAAATGTGACGACCAGTGTGGCCATATTGTTTGCTTTTGCTTTGCATCTTACAATTAGTGCGATGTCTATCCTCAAAGCTTTGCAGAGATTACAAGCGCAGTTTGCTGATTTGTTGGATAACAGCTGCAGTAACCCTGGAACTGTTGGACGTTTAAAAAAAATAATGGGTTTTGGAACACTTTGTGATTAAGGAAATGGAAACGAATATACTTCCCCCACCTAGCAACAAAACCCGTTCTATAACGGGAAGTTTAATTTGTCCGGACTTTTTCACCACTAGAAAGACTTCAAGAAGACTTATAAAGGTCTGCATTCGTTCATTTTTACACAGAAAACACTTTGGTTAACCGCGATTGACATTTTGTGGCGAGGGATTTTGCGGAGGATTGATAGATGATGCTGATCCGGAAAGAAACTCGAAAATGGCCTTTTCGAGATGATTTGTGCTGCTTGTTTCTATGGTAGTGCGAGAGATTCTGCAGTTATATTCGGTGTTGTTGAAGGTTGCCCAGTTCGACATCTCATTGTTAGTTCTCGATCAATACAGTTTACGGGATTGCATAAAATACTCACACTATTCAGCCTGCACGTTTTGGAAACGTTGCTTCAATTTTACACTCCCTTGTCTAGGTTGATCGGTTTAATACAAGTCACTCTGTGATAGCGATCCCCAAGCATTGTGAGCGGATAAGGCTCCTCTATGTGCGCTTGGCCATAACATCTAGGCCGTGCGTTTGTCTTATTGTCAGTAAAGTGTGGTGCAGTTACTCCAACATGTTATAATAGAAATGTCAACGTTATTCCAAGCTTTCCTCTAGGCAGTTGAAACAAAGGACATCTAGTTTCTTATGTAGTAACTAATAAAGCGTTACGGACCTTTTTCGAGTAACAGATAGTGTATGGATGGGTCGCCGAACAGATGGCAGTGTGCGGCCGCGTAGTGGATCGGTGTACGCCCCCACTGAAACATGAAACGGATCAAATCTGGAAAAATAAAAAAATCTTAATTTACCAAATTCGGCTTTATATTCGTACTGAAATCCACAAGCATCTTACAATTAGATTGGAAAACGACACTTCTCGCAATGGTTGTTTCGGTTGTGTTACAGAACTCCTGGGAATACAAAACAAGACCAAAAATCAAGTGAAATCAAATTGTGGTCGGGTTATGGCTTTTCCAATCCATCGTCCAGTATTACAAATGCTTTTTTTTACTTCAAAGACTGTTTTGGCGATTATTATGTAGTTAGGAAGTCTGCTCTGAAATCAGCAGAGTTAAAGGGGGCCGAAAACCGTAAGATTACCGAAGAATTTGCTTATGTGTGTTAAGTGAACACACAAGTGGCGGGTCAATAAAACATTCGTTATGAACACATTTTCTTACGAATGAAATGACGGTTTCTGGCCTCCTTTAAAGGGTTTCTGCTGGAAGCAAGCGCTGTTATTTTTGCGGATATTTCCGAATTTCTTAGAATACTTTCGTTCCTTTTTAGCACAAACGATTTTTCCTGGAAAATCGAACGTTTACGTTTTCGGGTGTAAAGAAACTAATCGACGTTAGTGTGTGCCGAGATTAGCTCTCGAACGTCAACTAGTAGCCGACCGATAACATGTACAGAGACAAAAAAAAAGATGGTAGGGCGGAGAAGTATGTAGTTAAAAATTGGGTGGGGGAAGTACTATTGGAATGACTGACTCCGTTCTGCACATATATATCCGACTGTTACTGTATGAATACATCTTATTGTTAGGTTTCTTCCCAATTACACAAACTTGCCGAAGTGTTCAATTCTTTTTGCAACGCCATGGTGCAACAAGCTTATGAACCTGCTATGAACTGTGAAAAAACTGAATGACCATACAACATTGACAATGTATCAACAGTCTGATATTTGTATGGAACGGAGTCAGATATGCCAATAGTAGTTAAAAATAGGGGGAGTACCTACGGATTGAACTTCATAGGGGGATACACAACAGTTTCGGTTCTTTTGCAGTGGCTAAGATTTAAGGTATGGGATATTACAATTTTGCCTTTGTAACCAATATAAGTAGTGCTCGCCAAAAAACCACTTTTTTACTCTATTTATATGTTCAGAAGTGCTGCTGTGAGTCACGGCATTGAGCTAATTCTGTGTTTATCTCGTACATACATTCCGCTTTTGCATTAGAGGGCAAATGTAAAATCGAAAGCACGTTTTCCGGTGACATCGATATGCGACATATACTATACACTTTTCGGATTTTGAAATGGTAATGAGAAACGTTAACTAACAATAAGACACGTACCATACTATTGGAGAGATACTCTGTGTTGATCAAACAAAAATATCTGTCAATTTTGAGCAGTCAATGTTAAAATGCAGGAACACAAGATTGGAATACAGTAATACAGCAGTACGGGCTCACTGACAGCTCACAACATGGTGGTTCCACCGGTCTGCAGTATCTAATTTTCATATGAGAACAAAAACCTCGCTTTGTAAAGACAATGAGATATGTACATATGAGACTGTGGAAATTCAACCGTTTAAACATCAACTGACAATGAGCTTCCAACAAACACTAATACTATAGCCAAGACATCTCGGCAGCGGAATCTCGGTGTGGGTGTGAGATTCGAATCAGAAGAATATTTGGTCTGCGATCCATGTTACTCCTTTTTTATAACCAATTGATTGTTAGTGTGCATAGGACTATGAGATGATGAATTTTTCGGAACTGTCAAAATTCAAACATCTCTTTCTCAAAGAAACCCTTCAATAAGCTGGGAAGATGCTCGGATATTTAAGATCCTTATTCAATCTTGTTGAACATGCTGTAGTGACAATAAACGACCGCTAGTTAAAAAAAGGATTTATAAAAACACAGAACTAAGTAGTGAATAAAACTCTCAACATTGACAGTTATTTTACTCTTACAATTAGTGATACAAAAATTGGTGTCCTCTTCTCAATGAATCATTATTTGCAACTAGTAACATGACATATGTATGAAAGACAGGGCAAAATCTCAGCGTTTTATGAATGCCGGTATAATATTTGAATACAAACAGAAAAAAATTTGACGATTGAGCAAATGGAAATTTAAATTGTGAATTTATGATTGTAAGAATAGCTTCCAAACGTTGTCAAAGTAGTGTGAGGTATAGAAAACGAACAGAGCCCAGCTCAATGAAAACCGCTCAAAGTATCAAATCAAAGCAACGCTTCTTTCGGAATCAATCGCTTCAAAGGAGGGAAACCGGTAGTTTGCGTCTTTTTGATGTCTAAAAGGTGGAGTAAAAATGGAATATTCAAACATGAAGGGTACGGTATTCTCTTGAAGCCCAAAAAGTGGGGTAAAAGTGGCAGTCGGCTCCTCTGCTACGACGGTGATATGTATCATGAATGTGCAACTCCTCCCGGATCAGCATCAGCTCAAACATTCGCCGAAAACGCATCTTCATCGTCAGCCACACAAATTTCCCCCGGCTATCATATCCACCCGAAATCCGCTCCTCTTCAGCTTACAAGAGGGCGGCTAACCGGGTGATGGGCATTAGCCGCCGGCCACTGACGCACTTGTAAATTGCGCCCGCCGAACACTCACTTTGGGACCAATTTTTGAATTTCCCGCCAATTTTTGATGGTTATCGGATCGAGCAAGCCGGAAATGCACGTTTGGGTGGCAGTGATTTTAGGGGGAAAAGGAGGAGAGGAGGGAAATTGATGTTGTGTAAAATAAGAAGTGTTCAGTGGAAAAGGCGAGACTATTTGTGGAAAATGTTAAATTTGGGTTTTATTTTTACTTACAAAACAAACATCTCTGTCGGAGGTACGGAATCACGGTATGGAGCTATCTGCCTCATTATCATACAGTACTCTTCACAGCAAAAAGCAAAAATGTGCAAAGCTTGTTGCTAAATGCACTCTATATAGCCTTAAAAAAGTTTAGACCTATCAATGAAAGACAACGAAGTTTTCAGCAGTACCAGTTTTTCTTTCAAAATTGGGTCCCAAAGCAACTGAGCACGTGAAAAGTACGGTAACAGCGTAACAACCGTAAACGCGTTGCAATATCATAGCTAAGTGGCGAAAACGCCTAAATGCCTTCGAATCACACATATAAACAAGTGGTTGCAGCAAGAGCTGAGCAAAAGCTGCTTTTGGACACAAAACTAATTTATTTGATGTTGATCTGAAGAGAGAGCGTGTGGATCAAGGAGAGCGCAGAGTCGTAGACAAACGCGTGAAGATCACGTGACAGTTGTGTTTTATGCTACGGTTCCCACAGGCTGTAGGAAATACACTGCTTTGGCAGAGCTGGGGATTTTTTTCCAATTTGTACACACGTACATATGCGATGCCGCCTCACCAGGGTGCCATCCCTTCGGGGTTTTGTTAGTGGTCTAACCACGAAGGTATCGGGCCGGGTTCGGGTGGGATCCACCCGTCTTTAATTTTCCAAAGTATTCCTGACACATCAGGAACCCCTGTCGAGGAATCCCTCTGATTACGGGAGAAGCTTTGCCTTTTACACACGTATGCCAGTCAATCGTTCACTCAGTGAAAAAAAGCCTCAATAGTACTGGATTGTTTAAAACACTCGTTTTCTTCAACGTTACGTAGATTCTGCAAAGGTGGTGGCTCCACCCGTGGAAAGTGCTGATTGTAAGCGAAGTCTACTTACAATTAGGTTTATGAAGCTAGAGAAAGCCGTAAAACATTTTGATCCTTACAAACTGTTACTGCTACGCTTCAACGTATTGCCATATCGGAATGGTTGTATGGAGAGACGATAACAATATCCATGGGTTTGCACATTGTCCAGCTAACATTTACAGTAAGTATGACAATTGTAAAAAGTATACTTATGAGTAATATTATGCAAGTTGTGAGTCTTACGTCATCTTGGGCGTTCAAGTCGATGCGGTCCTGAGAGAGCAGGAACTTGACGATTTCCACTCGCTCATAGATGACAGCCAAGTGCAGAGGCGTGCAGTGACTGCGAGGATGCCGAACTCGAAGGGACTGGAAAAGCGGGTAAATGGTTAAAGGAGGCCGGAAACCGTCATTTCATTTCTTAAAAATGTGTTGATGACGAGTGTCTTATTGACCCGCCACTTTTGTGTTCAGAGAATATACATAAGCAAATTCCTCGGAAAACTGTCGGTTTCCGGCCCCCTTTAAAGGAGCTACGAAACCGGTATTTTGAAGATGATATGCTTCCCTAATTGTAAGAGTCGAATGACATTGCCCAGTTGGCTTCTGTGACAATGTTACAGAAGCTTATTGTCAGCAGGTTACTGTGGTCAGTACTGTACTTTGAAACATACGCCGATGGTTGTGTAGCGGACGACTTTGGCCATGTCGTTGTAGAAGATGGCTTTGAGCAAACGGAGGTCTTCATTCTGAATGCGCGATATCCTCTTAACTGGTGGAATTTTTGGCTCCGTTGTGTAGAAATACAGAACTGTCCTAACAATAAGCACATATTCTTTTCACACATCTTCAAGGTTTTCACGAGTCGTGAAGGCATTCAAAGCTTGTAAGGCATAGAGATGCGAATAAGCTCTAAAACGTTGGCAACTTTGACTAAATAGCGACAGTAGGATGCTTGTGCAGTACGTAATCAGGTATTTCAATAGTGTGGGAGGGTTTTGTTTATCCAAATTTTGGAGCCTTAGAATTAGGGATTTGGTTTTAACTTACCTCATCGGGTGCTTTTACTGGCGTTTCCATGGAGGAGTACTGACGGAGATTTGGTCAATTTTTGAAAGGCAAGTGATAATGGGATGTTTTGGGGGTGAAACGCCAATGCGTAATGATAGGATTGTGGATAATCATGGATTACTGGATATGCGCTCAGCTTTGAATAGCCTTCAAAGGAACGTTTGTAAAATTTAAAAACCATAAACAAGATCCAACATTTTCAAAAGGAGAACTGGTGATAAACCATCAAAATACTGCAGATTTTCTGTATTGGGCGTTGTTATTGTGACGTTTTAGTAGTATAGGGAACGGGATATTTTCTGTTACTCTTAATTTAGCCGAATCTTATTGTTAGGGTCAAAAGAGCTGAAGATTGTCTTTTTCGCGTCACTTTTCAGTCGTCGAAAAATTCCCAGAAATCAAACCCTAAGCTGCATTGCCGAATGAAGAACTGCGACCAAAAAAAAAGGTTATTGAGATGATCCTTGTGTGACCGCTACACAAATCTGCAGCCTAGGCTTTGGATGTGCATAAATGCAAACGTACTCCTCACGTAAAAAAACCACAAATTCTGCGTTTTTCAAACACTCTTTAGTCTTGTAGTGCTCCAACACTCACTTTCTCCATAGCGTTGTTGCTACTACTTATACTTATGCTTATTTATTTATACTTACTATACTTGTATAATACTTAGCACTAATTAAAATGAGTGTTTTAAACACTCGAGCAATATTGAAGTTTTTTTTAGGCTCTGAGTTTCCGAACCTTTTCCCTTGCTCCACTGAGCGTCGGCGGTGGCATGTTCGGTGGAGTGCTGGCTCGACGTTCCAATGAGATGGCCGTGCCGACCATGGAGAGCGGGGGCGGAATGTTTTTTCTCTTCTTCATTTCCTCCTTTTCTTCGTTGTCCACCGACTTGTATTTGGACTCTTTGTCCTTCTGAAAGGTGTAGTTCTTATAACTTTATTTTTTGTCCAAAAGCATCTTATATGCACTTGCGAGCATTCGAAATTACAACAGTTCTATTTTTAGGTTCTAGAATGTTTTAAAACGTATATTCGAACGGAAGTTTGTGAGTGGAGTTTTGGATTAGAAAGAATATGCTTTGTAGGAGTAATTGTTTTTCCTTACGTATTGGCGTAGAGTGTACCCCACTAAATGGATCAAATTTGATAGAGGCATCTCATTTTTGGCGACTTCTAAAAGTTCACATCTTTTCTGACATACAAGGGCGTTTCTACAGCGTAACAATAGCAGTTGGTTCTGTTCATTTCAGCTACAGCATGAAACATTAGAGAACCATGGAGGAATGAAACGAATGGATAACAGGAGGTCGGTGTACGAGTTAACGAGTTAACATGGATTGACAACGGGAGATCAGTGAAAGAGTTAAGGAGTTACAGGGTTAACGAGTTACCTGTGTCGAGGCCATTACTGCTTCGACCACAGCTCGCATGGTGCTTTACCACGTGGAACACCTTTGGACTTTTTAGTTTTTTAAGGCTTTACATTTGAGGCATGATAACTGGCTATTAGGGATGGGGGAGCATGCGGACGTTCCAAATTGTCTTTCCACTTGGAAAGTCATAAGCTTGATTCTTGCCAGTTTTTACATCTTACAATTAGTACACAGTGTTCATGCGTAATATAGTTGCTTACATAGCAAACTTTTTTCATTAATCCAAAAAAAGCGGTTTTCCCTCTATCTCACGTTCACCTTATGCTTAGTTCGTGACCACTGGTAATTAGTGGGTGACACACGTGCTGTCGGCTCTGGGGGCACTTGAACTATTGCTGGGGCTGGATGTTTTGACAGATTAGGATTCCCCATATCCATTCATCGAAAAAAATAATAAATGCAAAGAAAGTGTAGTTATATGTAGTATTTAAGGTGATCTTCTAGTAAATGCTAGTACTAGTATTCATTTGTTCATTCTATTGTTCCAGCCAACTGAAATAATGGCTATTTGATTGGTTCAGCAAAAAGTTGTATATTTTTTATTTCATTATGCAATCTTCGCCAACTATGGAAGTGTTTTCATTGCGTTGGAGGGGTGATCAGTGACAATGTATATCAGTGTGAAAATGTGTTCTATTTCAGCTGCATTCATCATGGATAATGGGAAGAAAGGAATCTGACTCATGGCTATCTCCGCAAGATTATGTATGGAATATACACGCAAAGTGTGTGACTACAAAAGGAATCAAAGGAATACACGTCAGACAATACACGTTATGATGAGAAATTTCTTCAGGGGAACTGACGGCAAATCTTGCGTACTCCTAACAATAAGAATGAGAGCATCGCATACCGGTCATTTTAGGAAAAGAACGGGGAAATGAACATTGGCAAAATGGACAATTCGACAAATCATTATTCATCATGTGAAGGAATGTCGAAATATTTGTTTTGCAGAAAGTATTCTTGCCGAATTGTCCAATTTTGTGAATTGACTTTACATTCGAGCCAAATTTTTGCTCCTTCTAATAATAACGTAAGTACGAGGCAGTGCTGAATAATACTAACAACTTCTTATTGTTAGTCAGTTCTTATGAACTTACCTATTTGGCAGGGTTACTGTATTCTGGGTTTACTGTAATCTAATTCTGACTCATTAAGACTGTTGTATAATATTTACACAGGGCAAGCAACAAAAACAGTTTCTATGATACTTCAAAGTTACTTACCTGTGACCGCTTGCTAATCTTTGGAGCTACTTGCCTCCTGAAGGCCATATCTCGCTGATGACTACTTTTGACTGCTATGCCGTGTTTTTATTCTTATGAATGCGGTTAAAGAAAATCCGTAATCCTTTAGAAGAAAATAAGTATAGACGAGGAAGAAAAGTGAAATGTTATCTTATTTTTGAGGAGATATGCGGGTTGTGTGGGACGAAAAAGCAAGGAAGACCTATGTAAAGGATGATTATGGTGGTGAGAGAAATTGCTTACAAAGTTACTGATGTGGTAAAGAGAGATGTCTCTGAGTCTTAATGAAGCCATAATTTACTATTCACATACCTGATTCCGTTCTGTACACGTATACGGCTGCTATTGCATAGCCAAATCTTATTGTTAGGGTTTTCCTATTACAAAAATTTGCTAAGGTATGCAAATTTTTCGCAACCCAATGCTGTTTCACAGATTTGAGAACCTGCTATGAACGGTGGAAGATTACATACACTTTCAAAATTGGATATGCAGCGAAAGTCTGATATTTGTGCAGAATAGAGTCGGACATGCCAATAGCATTATAATATTATACTTGTTCAATGTGGAATCCACCGACCTTACTCTCCAAAGAGTTCTGGGCACATCCCCCGTCGAGGAACTCCTCTAACTACGGGTAAGGTTTATAATAGGCAAACACAACTACCACCGGAGTGCCAGACTGTTCTATACAAATATCCTATAGTGTACGACATCTAGCATGTAATGCAAATTAGGTGCTGTAGACCGGCGGAAGTGTGTTTGAATACAAATGAACTATTACAGTATTGTTAGCATCTTGAATTATGTAACAAAATATCAAGAGCAACGAAAGCAAGGGCTGTGCAGCACATCTTGAGATGTGCCTATTGACGACTAATGATAGGGCTTCTTCTTCTTCAAATCTCCTACTATGAAAACACAAGTGAGATATAATTGTGAGATCATGTAAAGCAAGGGACCGCTCGTTTTTTTTGTGTTTCACAGCTCGAATATACAGTGTATTTGAGACATATGAAGCAATTCTATAGCCCCAACAACATTAGCAGCTTACTGTTGGGTAGGCTAGTTATAACAGTTAGTTAACAGTTTACCGTTAGTTATTGCCATATTTTTGTTACGGCATCATTTGAAACACACAATTGGCGGGAAAATAAAGATGCCGAACTGGTGGGAGGACTGCGTTGGAAAGTTAGTGGATTATCGCGGTTCGCTCATCAAAACTTCCAAAAATTTGTAATCCGCTACCATGGAGACACCCTTTTCTATTAGGATACGGGGATGAGGGAACCGAATAGATAGGGGATTTGTGAGTAAGGGACTGGTGATGGTGGATGTTAGTGACTAGCATGATCTCAGAAAACATAGGCCTCAATAGTTCTGAGGTGTTTCAAACACTAATTTTCTGGTAACAATAAGAATTTTTTAAAAACCAATTGAGAAAATGAGTGTTATCAACGCTGCTGCACTAATAAGTGTTCAAAACACCCAAAATGTGAAAATTGCTGTGAAATATTCTTCTACTTCCTACAGTGTTTCCTTTTGTAGAACTCACGTACGTATAATAAAACTATAGTTCTGTTTTCAAATTTGTGTTGATTCTTGCCGGAAGTACAAAAATACATTCTTTTAGTGTGTAAACGAACAAAAGGTGCACAAGTTCACTGTCCTATGTTCTATTGTTAGAAAGTAATTACTAATAAGTATTTAGTGTAAATAATCCCCACATTCATGTACAAACTAACGCCTTTATCGCAAGAATGGGGAAAAGCATTGATACGGCGCGGCGAAACAGCAAGAAAACGAGAAATTATGCTCTAACAATAAGCAAGCAAACCACACTCATAAAATCGCGATCCTACCACAACAGTAAACAACTCTGTTTCCAGTGAGCTTTCCAATGACCTTTCACAGCAATTCAGTGTATCAGATCACTGGAAACACAGGAGTTCACTTCTGCATCTGGTGGCAAATGCAGTTAATCTATGGACGATGTGCTGCTCTTCCAATAACTGTCACGAGACATATCAATGCCTTGAGGACCTCAATTTCATCACATTTTCGGCGGAATATCTTATGTCGTCTTTGGTCCGCTCGGTCATATTTGATGACTTTTCCTCGTTCAACGCACAATGTTTATGAAAATGTTCAGAGTGGACAGCTACTTTGCAGTTACATGAGTAGGTTATATTTGATGAAGGAGCGCGGTTTAACATTGCAACCCCCACAATACATATTAACTTTTACGTCACATGTCCATCGCTTTGCAGTACGTGATTTGTATACGATAACAAAGGCATCGCTCTCTAAAGTGAAGAAATACGCAAACTACTAAAATCACTCTTCTTCGACGTGGTGTATGGCGAACAGCCATACAGGCATAACTTAAAAAGAGCCAGGAAGAGCCTTCTTTGAGCATTTAAGTGATTGATAAAGAGATACCACATGCTAAGAACAAGGTTCAAATGCTAATCGGGGGGAAGGGGGGGGGAGTAGCATATATAGGAGAAAATAAACACTCGCAGATTATAAGTGTCTAAAACACTCCTATTTTCAATAGGATCACGAAAAACTTAATACTGAAAATGAGTGTTTTAAACACTTAAGCACCATTCAGGCTTATTTAAAGTTGATTCTTCTCTGAGCACTGACAAGTGACGAGATAGTTGATGGAAGACGACGAACGCTTTTTTGAGGCAGAAGTTATGCGGAGACGGTGACTATCATACACTTGAGAGCGTCTATTGATAACAGGTGATACGAATATCACTGACGTTGTCTGCCAAGAATAGCATCGCATTGTTAGCCATGGGGGGGGGTAGCAATGCACTTGTCTTGTTCCACTTGACTTCTGCTTCAGGAAAAGTCACCGAAGCAACAAGAACACGTCAACTTGGCTTGCGCAAGTACTGTAATAATTGTAACTGTAACTTACAGTACGTACACGTGCACATATGGTACACGCAGAATAAGGTTCAACCAGGTCGTCAGTGTTACCAACGTTTGCTGCTCAATATTCTCATTTTTGTCCATGCTTCTAATTGTAAGATACAATTTTAGCGCATTCTTTAGTTAGTACCTACTGTAAATATCTATTCCTTTTTCTCGCTAGCGTCGGCAAGTGCCGTATACTTTTGTGAATCGAAAAAAAATGGGAACATTGGAAGAAGAACAGGAAACACGAAAGAGCCGAATAACTTTCTCACGATCAGTACACTCTATTGTCGGATTCGGTTTCGTTAATCTTAGTACTTATTACTCAGCTTCTTATACGCTTTTAGACTTTACTTAGGATAACTCTACGGTTCGTCTTGCTTACCGTCAAGCATTCGGTGAACAACTCCTGAACGGTCGAGAAGATCATCGTGTGTAGTAGCCAGGGGCGAAATGAGGAAGAGAACGTGCCGTCGGCCTGCTTTTGCAGGTTATGGTTAATTCACCCACCAAAAGACCACGCAAATACATGACCGCCAAGTCTGCGGTGTTGAAATGTGATTGAGTATTCATTGAGCTGGCTGAATGTTTCATGAGATTCCACCTTGGTGGATATGGAGATTCTCACGGTGTCTACCCACTTCATGATCACCGGTTTAATGTATTATAGTTCATTTGCATACAAGTACAAAGGAATTTGAAGAGTGAACATAGGAACATGCAAATGATCAACCTACGTAATAGACATCGCTTCAAAACACTGTGGTCTACTGAGTACATCCACAACACTGATACATGTAGCTATTTATTTTCATATTAAAATAGACAATCACATAGTTCTTTTAACGACACAGAAGTGAAAAAGCACATAGTACACCATAAATGCTTTCTTATTGTTAGAATTCATATCAATCAGCCATTTTCATGTTTTAT
>JACMIJ010000650.1:0-16908 GCA_014805365.1 Koerneria luziae
AGATCACTCCTGACATTAGCGCTGGAAAAGCTATTTTTGGGTTGACGAATGGATCGTTCCTCCTAAAGTTATCGGAATTTACCCACAACGTACCGGCTCCCCCCCCCCCAACCGCCCTGCAAGCTAAAAGGCCTTGATTCGGGTGTAGTTTTAATACTTTACTGTATCATTAGACCCAATCGATCAAAGCAGCACTCCGCCTCCTTCAAAACTCACTTGTACGCTGCGTAACCGCAGAAGATTACAATAGAAGTGAATAAACCGCCCAAAGCGAACGAAAACATGTATGCTGCCGGGTTACGAGGAGTATTCGGCCCGTAAAAGGCCGTCTCGGAAATGTAGACGATTGGCGTCACAACGTTGCCCAACAGCGTCGACATCGCTATGATGCCTATGAATGCTCTGTAGCAATGCTCCTTGGATACTTACAAAACATACATTGCTTTCTTCAGCCGAGAGTGTGTTTCGATTGGACCTCCGTTCTTATGATCCTGTTCCTTATTTGAGGAAGAATGATGCTTTATCGGACAGCTTTTGACCATTCCTATGATCGCACCTCTGAAAAGTGGAATTAGGGATAAGCTATAATATGATGCAAGGACATACTCAGAGAAAAATAACCATGAGCACTGCTGTAGTGTTTAAAACACTTGTTTTTAAGTGTTAAGTATTTCGTAATTGTATTGAAAAAAATGAATCAAGCGCTAACGAGTCACTCACTCGGAGTGTTTGAAACACTCAAAGCTTGAGGCTTTTTCCGTGAATACAGTACCCGGTGCAGATCACAATAACTCCAATAATGTTGATGAGATTGTGCGCCGGCTCGACAACTTGAAGCCCAAAAAGGCCGAACCTAAAATTTCATGTAAAAAACTTCTATATGGTCATTGGGACTGCGGAGTGCATATGATCTATTCTCATATTGAGGTGTTTGTCCTATGTGATGTTTCGTCCTGTCAACATCACTATCAAAATATTCTGCAGACAACATGTTCTTTTTTGTAAACCGCTGTTTGCTTTTTGAAAAAAAGAAGATTACAAACCGTTTGGTTGCCCAACCCCAGAGACATATTCCAATGTCCCACAACAGCATCCCGACAGCCATTCCAAATGCACTCATTATGGAGGCAGACAGAGAATTCGCTGAAGAGCTTGTTGCGTAAAATCACTACAAATTATTAGTTCTTGTGCTTACAATTAGCGTCCACAAAGCTGAAGACTGCTGTGTTCCCTGCATATGTTTTTGATTAACAATGGCACTTACCAATGCCGAAAAATACGCCGCTGAGCATCGCCAGAGGGTAAATTGTTGTGGTTCCGTGTAGAAGGGAGCAGATGAAGCATGGCAAAACTTGTCCCGTGCTCATGAGAAGGCTAACAAATATGCCTAAAATGAGCAGCATACGCATAAACGCTCTATTGAACAACAACATTGTTCCCAGAGGAAAACAGAACTGACCATCTTTGTGCTCAAAGCATTTTATTGGTACGTAGGCTGAACCGAATGCGTTGACAGCTACAACGGTTGACACAACACCGAGCAACACATTTTGTTCGTCCATTTTTGTCGTGTGCGTTTGACAACGCAAATGCTGAAAAAATGGTTGGCCTTTTAGGTATTGTATAGCTAAACGTTTCACTGAGTATTATATATTGAGAAATGGCTATCAATAGTCGAAAAAAGTACAGTTGAGCTGAACCAAAGTGGACGGAACTCATGGTGGGGGCATATTTATATACGGAAATTGAGGCAAAAGATGCATGAGCATATTCGGAAAAGTCAGTTCTAGATAGTCGCCCATGATTGTGGAACTGATGTAGTGGTCGCCGAACATTAAAGGTCTGCGGACATTTTTTTCGGAAGTTTTCTTTCTTTGTATATGTATGCAGCATAGTATTCTGGTTACACGTATCTTCTTTCAGGATTCAGTCGGTTGGCGTTGTGGAGGAACAGCAGAAGAAATGGTGACTATGCTCCAACTGGACTGGCCCCCTGTTGGTACACAGGTAAGTTTGCTTTGATTATTTTATTCCTACAGAAGAAATAACTATATTATTTAGCTTGTTTGCTGCCTTATGTTTATGCGATAGCCTCACTATCAGTGTACGTGCCATGATGGCACTTCAACTTTGGACGGTTTTCCCTTTATGATAACGCTGCTAGTGGTGGAGACACATAGTCGTTTCTATTGTGGTCCGTTTCCCTCTTTTTTTTTGTTCCAACTGGGCATCGGTAACGTTGTTTACTTTTTTTGCTATTATATTATATATTGCTGCTTGACTCGAATGTTTTACAAAGAAGTTTTATTCGAAAGAGAAACATCATCTAGTAACGCAGGTTGCTATAGCCGGCCCAGTTGCGGGTTCCAGCGGAGGCACCGGTGGAATATTCGAGGCGGAGAACACTGCTTTTCTTGGTCACATAAACACGGTCCTTCGTACTGGTTGTTGAGTCGATCCTTAAAAGAGCAATCTATTTACTAATCACGTTACTTATCAGGGGATTGGGGTTTCGAGGTTGGAGCAACTACAACGACCTTTCTAATAAAGGCCTGTGGCATGCATCAACATACAACGTTTCTCTCCCTCTAGTGCAAGAAGTCAGGAACATAGTGCCTATTGCAAATTCAGGCTCACAAACGGGGTGATTCCAATATTAAGGTATCCCGCAACGGGGTACCTCGACGTAATCAATAACGTTGTTGTAAATGAATGGCCTGTAGGCATTCTGACAATAATAATGCTATGGTTTTATAACATGGTGCGTCAAGTTTTCCTTATTTTACTTAACTTTTCTTAATTAGCCACTTACACGGCAATCGTTGTGGTCGCCTCCCGTCCATCGAAGAGTGAGATCTTGTCACCGGACTGGAGATTGACAGCGGTGAAGGTGAACGAGACATGGAATCCATTGGTAGCGCGGATGAAGTACGTGCAACGACTGTTCGGGGGAAGAGTGGGAGAGGCGAGCTGAAGCTGCTGTTACGATCGTAGTTCGTAGTTTTATTACCAAATACTCTAGTGTTGTGACTGTTATTTACATGACTTTGACATTGGTATGTTACATAGATGAAATGGAGAAAATATCTGTTGCCAATCACTCGAATATAACCATACTCACGCTGCCTTCTGCCAAAAGTTCGGTGTTCGCTGGGCAACCGACGGCTTGGGTGGCTGCCGCCTCAGGCTCGACAGGGATGGCGAGGAGAGCTGAATTCCTCATATTCGTTGTTGTTCTCGCACGTTTTATATGAGAGCACGTAAAGCTATCAGTTATTGAACAGTATTCGCTGGTTTTGTTATGGAAGTGATCTTATTAACCTACTATGATACTATTGCTAACTCCAAGGAGAACTCACCTGGGAGAAGAGCAGCGAGAATGTACAACGTCTGCATTGTCGATCCGAGGAAGTGGTAGTTCTCCTTGTTATTTGGGAAAGCCATGCGTCGTCTTTTATACACCAGCCCAATCTGTTTTTCATTAGCCACGGCATATGGATTTGATCCTGAACTTGTTATCAGCGGCGCTGTTCTCCGGTTGTCTGGCAGACCGTCACGCTATTCCCCCAGTCCTTTCCTGTATCCTTTGTGGCTTTTGATATAGGTGACAAACACCAAGAGTGCTGTTTCGATGGACTTTTCTCTTTTGAGCTTGAAAATTCAACAGATAAGCCCCTTCGTTTTGTGCAAAAGCGGTAGATGGTCTGGTGGTACGGTAGTCTTCTCGAACCCGATGTAAACGCCTTTTCAAAGGCATAATAATTTGTTTAGGTTTCTAGTCGTATATATTGTACGAATAATTTGCAACATTTTTTATCTTGTCTTTTTTATAGAACTGAATATGCACTTAGTTTTCGTTTCTAGTATACACTCAAGATGACGACTGTTTGATGTAGGTTATTTTTCTCTAGATTTTCTGCTGCCGCATTCATTATTATTCTTGTTGTTAGAGTTTCTGGGTTTCTACATCCCTTTTCTCCTTTTACCAGATGCATCAATGTCTCAATGACTGGGGCCATTTTCTTAAGTGTAGATCAAGAATTATATTTCTGTTACACTTATCATACAACAAGGAGCCATTGCGTAGACTGGGCTATGTTGGTTGTTTGTCCATTGGAGGAAGTAAAACACCTTCGTTACTATTCGATTCATGCGATTTCACTATTATTGTCAAGTTTTCTCTGATTGCCTGTTCTAGTGAAATGTCCTTTAGATGTTGCCAGATGAATCTTATCTTTTCATAATAATAAATTTATAATTTATTACACTGGCTAGCGTACAGTTCGTATTGGATGTGGCCTCTTGTTTATTGTGAGTCCCATGCTCACCATGACAAGTCTCCCATAGAAAGTTGTACATGCATATCTTTATCAGAAGTTGAAGTCGTCATACATGGATTGTTATCAGAACGGCACTTTGGAGACCGCCATGAGGATTACGCCTGTTGTAGTGACACAAATGCCGAGGATCAGTTTCAGGATATTCTTCCTGCCCTAGAAAAGCGGGATTGTTCACGAATTGTGCAATGTCTGCTGGAATGTTCCATAAACCAGCTACAGTTATCAAGAAAAAGTTACCAAACGGCAAACATGACCAGTTTTTGATTGGTTTGAGCTCTATTGCAAGTGACAAGAACACATATCCATATGGCGGAGAAAGTAGGACCTTTATTTCCTTGAACATGAAGACGGAATAGAGTGAACTGATCATGCCGGGTGTTGTGCAGAGAATAGGAAAGGACACTATCTGAAGAATCTTGAACTAACAAAAATATACCGTAGTTACTGCTTATTGTAAGCTCTATGAAGCCGTTTACTGTGACTTTGTATCCGAGAAATATCTCCGTGGATGGTTATTATTCTATCTTTGTTTAGCATACAACTATTCGTTACAAGGAATCTATCCGAGCTGGTAACAATCTTATTGTTATAAAATCAGGCCTCAAGATCCAACTCGTACTAGTTCTCCACATCCGTCGTTTTGCTTTTTTTTACCTGATCCAAGTGTTCCGTGGACAAGACAAATCCACTAATGGCGATGCCGTAGACGATGCCACTGATAATTGCCGGGAAAGCGATCTCCGGGTTAATAAAAGGCATGTTGCGTCTGAAAAGTTAGAGCTTTATCAAATCGCTTCATTGTCTTTTGGTTTGATTATGGGCACAATTTTGGATATTACTTGGGATCCCGAAGTATACAGAAGCTTTTACCACTTCCTTAATCAGGTAGTCCCCCACATCAGGAACCTCTATTGAGGAACCTTCAGATTACAGTCCGAACTGTATCATTACTTGGTATTGTACAGCTATGGTGCCAGTTTGTGACATTCTTAAGCCATTGGAATAATGAGTTTGAGATACTTAGCTAGGTACCCAGTAAGCGGCTTGTGATAATCCTCGGCATTTGCTTGACATGCAATGTTTACAACCCTTTTTCGTTTTAACCATACTCAGTTCTAGAACGTTCATGCTGACAATTACATAGACGTGTCACTCTACTAATTCAAATTGACGTTTCCTTGCATCTTAGCAGATATCACAACATAAAAAAGTAAATGTTTCTTGTTCTTCGACGTGCTAGACACTACTTGTTCAAGTGTTCGAAGTAAAAGAAGCTTCAGACTCGGTTAGACTGCGGGTTTCGGAAGTAATGCTCACCGATACGTCGAGTAACAGCAGAAGAGTATTGTGGATGTAAAAAATCCGCCCATTGCGTATGAGAACATGTATGCAGCATAGCTTTGTGGAGTTGCGGGACCATAGAAGCCGGTTTCGACGACATATTCCAATGGTGTCAGCAGGTTGCCGAATACACAACCCATCGTTGCGATCCCCAGCAAAGCACTGCAATCAACTGTATTCTTGTGAGCAGCAGCTCCTCCGGATGTAAGATATCCGGTTGTCGGAACTGATTCTTATTGTTAATTGCGCACAATTTGGTGGATATGATATGTTAGAAAGTTTTTTTTCTCTACCGACGTTCGGTAAATCACATATGTTGTGTATTTTATACTGTATTGCTTTTCGTTTGAAAGTTATGTGATTCCCATCATCTTCCGTCTATGTGATTCATAACACATGTTGACTGTCACTGCACTGGCGTTCGATATCACATGTTATATCCTCTTTAGATGTTCTAGAACATACACGATTCTCATCTTTCTCGAAACGGCGACCGGTGGCTCGACCTTGATCACACTTTGAGAGGGCGCTGGACGGGGTCGGACTGGCTGGCACTTGATAAGCGACAGTATTGTGCCCCTGCATGAACATGCGAGTATTTTGAACTGTGAGTTGTGAATGTTCTCAATGCAAATGAATCGCGGAGAGACTAAAATGCTTATATTTACGTTTTATGCTATCTCCATGAGCAATGAAAAAGAAAATAATGATGTTTCAAACGTATTCTCTTACCCGACGCAGCACACAACAACACCCAAGATATTGATGAGATTGTGCTGGGGTTCTTCAACGCGAAGGCCATACAAGCCGAACCTAAAAACACTGTTTCACTTCACAGCTTCGAACATGCGTTGTCATGGCATTTCCATATTTATTGCATTGTCGTGCAAACGTTTGAGATATATGTTACCCACCTTTTAATTGCCCAGCCCCAGAGACAGGCTTCAATGTCCCAGAGCAGCATTCCAACGGCCATCCCCAAACGACTCATTATGGAAACAGCGAGCGCGTTGGCTGCAAATGCAACTCAAGGGTAAAGTGTGGAAACAGTGAAACTACCGCCGGCCTCAACTTTTCATCTTCTTTTGAGCCTATGTGTATGTATGTAGTCGTATGCAAATGAGGTACAGACTGGCGGATACAACATACTGTACTTTAAAAAAACTTTTAAAAACTAAAAAAATAAAAATAAACTCTTTAAACTCTAAAACTCTAAAACTTTAAACTCTAAAACTCTAAAAAAACTCTTTAAAAAAATATGCTTTAAAAAACGTAAGAACAATGAAGATGAGGGACTATGGTGCACTAGCTAATTGGATGTTTTGTTTTCTCGTCCAGTCAGTCCCCTTTTACTTACAACTTATTATTAGCACTCATTGAATGTTTTACCTATAGCGAAGAGTACTCCGCTGAGCATGACCAGCGGATACACTGTGGGTGAGCCGTAGAAAAGAGTGCATACGAAACACGGCAGGACTTGTCCGGTGCTCATGAGCAGACTCATGAAGATTCCTGAACAAGCTCATGAGGATGCCGATTGCATGTTCTCTTGGTTATATAGATCATGCGTCTCTAACAATAGAAACACTCACTTTTGTCGTTTTCGAATATATGTTATCCTGTTAGTGACTACCATCGTAATCCACATTTTTTTTAAACAATCATAGAATGTAATAATAACCGTGGTAGTGATAGTCGGAGATAAATTCGCTTACCGTCTTTATGCTCGAGGCGTTTGACGGGAACGTACGCTGAGCCAAATGCGACAGCTGATATCGCGGTTGCAATGGCTCCGAGTACAACATTCTGCTGTTCCATCGCTATTCCTACAAGCCGTGTTCTGCTAGATTTCTCTGCAACCATTCCATTGCACTTCTTATTAGGATACCGTGTTGCTGTGTTACAAGCACATACCCGTTGTTGATACAAGATGCAAAAATAACAATAAGAATGTTGATTTATTGAATGTTTTCATTAAACGCAGCCAAAACAAAAAGGAGTAACAGATGGGGTTTCATGATCGTATGGTCGTTCTGGGAAACGAACTGAACGAAGATTGTGGCTGGTCTGCTAATTTATATTACACATTGGTGTCGATGAAAATGTGGTGGACAGGGCACCGCCATTGTGTGCCTTTTGTTGCTTTCGTACTTTACACAGTAAGTTCTTGCAATGTTCGGAGAGACATTTGGGAACTTGCACTGTCACATCGCTTTATTGTTAGTGATAGAGATTTTTTCCTACAAATACTAGTATTGCAATGAGATTTGTTGTTTTTGTCTCAAAAATGAAACCCGTAACCCGTAATGCTCAACAAAACTCAAATGGGCATCATTCAAGCTTGCGCTTCGGATGCGATAGTTTCCTGTACAGAAATCGTACTAACACCCCGAATAGTACAACAAGGAGAATGATTACAAATGCAAACACGGCAACGATGTCCAGCAAATAGTATTCGATAAAGCTCAATTCTGCTCCGTAATGGTTCAGATGGTTGAAGGGACCATGCTTGGCCATGAATTCAAAGTGCCTGACGAGCTTCTCCTTCATCGAAAACGGTCGATCGGCGATCATCTGTGCAACTTCTTTGGCACGAATTTTGAAGCTGAAGCAGAAAAAAAACGAGATTTGAAAAAAAACTATACAGTACAATGCATAATAACCCGCTCCTATGCTACACGCAGCGCAACACTGTGTAACACGCTCTTCCAGCGACCGACCTGCAGGCTATGAGAGCTTCGTTCTGAAGCATTTTACCTTTACTATGTAACAAGTAACGCGTTTTGGCACTGTCGCTAGCAACAGGAACGGTATGGTGTTATTCACGTGCGTGCTGTCGATTCACTTCCCCGTCTGTACCTGTTCTGTCCAAAGATTTTGTGCAGTGCATCAGCCAACGCGTCGGGTGTCACCAAGTCTTCTTTCCTCACGAAGATGGACGTTCCCATTCGTTCGACTTGTAGTGCGTTCCTGAAAACAGATGGAATAGTGACTCGGTTAGGCACAAACGTGTGCTGTGTTCAATGAACATAGGATTTTTCTCACCGAAATTGGTCGCCAAACACCGGTACGACGATCAGTGGAACACCGGCCCTTGCGCTCTCGATGATACTTCCAGCTCCTCCGTGGGTGATGAATGTGGAGAGCCGAGGGTCATCTAGAATGTCGGCTAGTGAGATTCGCTAATAATAACAATAATAAGTTATTATAAAAAGTTCCTTTAAACATCTCTATTCTCTTTCAGAAGTGAACACTTCTTATTTTCAAGCAATATCTGGGCAACGATAACATACTCAGTATGTCAATCTGTGGCGCCCATCGAACAGCCAACAGATTCTCCACTCCGTCAGCGATGCCGTCCTCTGGATTCTCGTACTTCCAGATGAAGGTGACGTTGGGGAAACTCCTGAGTCATCAACAATATGGATTTGAAGTGACCGTACACCTACAACAATGTTAGTGGTAACGCAGAGGTACCCCGTTTTGAGATACCTTAGCTGTTGAAGCACTCATTTGTGGGTCTAAGGTTTCAATACACATCCCGTTTTGTGGTGTCTTGCATAATAGGGTCTCCGCCCTCCCACCTATGAGAAACAGCCATACGTTTTTATTGGCATATCCGGCTGTCGCTGTAATCAAATCTTATTATTAGGTTTCTTTTCAATAACACACATTTCTCAAAATATTCAGATTCTTCGTAAACCGATACCGTTTTGCAAGCTTGTGAACTGCGTTGAACTGTGAATAACTTGAATACACTTACATGTCATAGTGGCAGTGGGATATTTGTACGGAACGGAGTTAACTAATTTTAAGCCAATAGTATGTTACCTGACCACCTCTCGAATGCTTCGTTTGTACTGATCTGGCATGACATTCGCGGAGACGACGGTGCCGAATGAGATGTAGACGGTCCGCTCTCGTTGTGAGAGAATTGCTGACCAGTGTTCATCCAGAGGATGATACTCGGATGCTGTGATTCCGCCTATTTCGACGATCTTAGCCACTGTGGGACGTGGAAAGTCGATCAGTGGTTCGTAGTTGGTGAAGAAGAAGGAGGAACTGGAGAGGAGGTTCTGAAATGGTCGTATCCTGGTTTATGTTCTTTCAATCTGTGTGTTAGGAAGTTACATTCGAATGCATTGCGTACCTGCCCACTAATTGTAAGCAACACAAGCTGCAGTTTTCTCTTTTTTAGCTGAAGCATAATTCTGCAGTTTGCACATTATCAAAGTTCTGTTGAGGTCGTTTGGTGCATATTTGAGGTAGTAGTGATTCTCCGTATGCAGTGATGCTGTAGTTTCACCCATAAGCGATGTATATGCACATAATGTGCGAAAAAAAATAAACGTAACCTAGCGAAAAAAATTTTGAACTTAAAATTCCAAATAAAAAGCACTTTTGACTACAAAAAACCATTCTTACTTTCATCGGAGGCATATCGAGGTTCATGTCTCGAAACTTGTGATCGAATGTTCTCTGGCACATATTGTAGAAGTAGACGAGGAAGAGGTGTCCGGCGGTGTTGATGACTCGTTCGAAGAGGGACATCCTATCTCCGTATGCACTCATCATTCCTACAAATGGCACAATCTTGTTTCACAGGTTCATCATATGCTTACAATTAAGTTATAAAGTAGTAAATTATCTACATACATATATTTTCTGATCTGAAATATAATATTATAAGTATCAATTATTCCACCTTTGAATGCACCAACCGGGTATGTAACTGGGAATGCTTGGCATTCCAGTGAATGAGAACGAGCCGTCATAGTTGGAGAAGCTGTGCGTAATCGCATATTTGTCGATGCCGAGGAGGTGGAAGATTGCTGAAAGTAAACAGTTTGTTGTGGACTTATAAACTTGCCAAGCTTCAGCTAACGTTTATATTTTAGTCAAATTTTTTTATTCGAATCCTCACCGAATCCACACAAATCCATGGCCTCGCTGAAACCGACGTCGAACTTTTCGTTTCGAAGATCCTCCAGAAGACCGGGAGTTGTGAGCAGTTCTAGAAAAGTGTGTGATAGCCACAGTTCCTTCTCTACAAAGCAGTGTAACTTTGAAAGTGGGACAAAATGAAACCGTAAGGTAGTTTTTGCTTTGAACGTTGTTTGTCCCCACTAACGTACCTCCACATTGGTTGGCAAGCACATTCTCCAAATGTTCGAGGTGCTGCAATTGTATTCATTATGTAACTACGTATAATTCCGTGATTTTCGTTATTATATATATGGGAGATTTCTTCAATAAAGACCAACCGAGCTGCAAATAACTATGACTAAAAAACCCTATGACTGCAAATGGAAATGTAGACAATCTATTTCTTCACTAACAATAAGATGGTTTACCCTTTTCGATCGATTTACACAACATTACAATATCCGGGGGATCCGAAAAATAGGTTTTTTTAAATGTTGCTGATTGTGAGTTGCAGTGAATTTGTGTTCTTGACTACTCCGAAAAGTTACCAACTTCCTTAGTGCCAAGGACATTCGATGTGCTCGCCGTCCACTGGCCTTCCATATCGTGATCCGATATTTGCTCGAATTCCTTGCCGTGTTTCGTTTGACTGAAGAAGACGCTCCTGGCGTGAATGCTCGTTTTGTTCTTCAGGCGAGAGTTGATGACTGATGTTAGCAGCACCTGAACATCACCAACTGTATAAGAGCAGTTTTATTCGATATATTTGCCTACTAGCTAACAATAGGCTTTGCGTATATTGATTGTTTAAGTGTAATGCTTAAAAAAAATAATTGTCAGCAGATCACAAACCCACCACTTCATGTCCTGCCTCACTCAGCACATCCGCAATCTTCCCAATGTAGTTCACGTGACTGTGTCCGAAGACTGGATTGTAACCGAGAATTTTTAAGGAGGAGGCGGTGGCGAGAACAATTGGCAGTAGTAGAGCGAATCGCATCTGCAAGACAACACTTTTCTCATATGTATATTGTAAGGTTGGTTGATCGAAAAAGACCGCCGAGACCGAGCGATTGATAGAAGAAACCTGGACCTGATCAATGCTAAACAACTGTCGTCTAATATATGCGCATCTCCCTCGTCTAGTCTATGGTATAGTCTGTGTGATTCTCGCCAGAGTTCATGAACTGCACAGCAAGACAATGTCGTGTTTTCTCTTGAGATTACATCAGTGCGTACTGTTTGAACGCTATTAAAGAACCATTGTATTTTTTGAACTCTAAAGTTTTCTTATCTCCGCTAACATTGTATCTAAGTACAGTTTACTTTCTATTCTGATGTCACCGTACTGCATATACAGTTCTTGCAACGTGAACTGTGCCATTACTGCCGTTAGCTACAGTAGTATGATATATTTGCTACGTTAAGCGTCCTTCTTGCATTCTTCCATTTGGTTTTTAATCAAATGTACTGAAACATTACATAAGTTTGAGTCCAAGAGACAACGGCATACAAAGATCACCGGTCTTAGAGATGCTCATGGTATGAAAGACGAATGATCAGGTCCAACTTCATGCTGATGAACAAGTCTCGATGCGGCGTATTATCATGCTTTGTATGATGTGGGGGTAACCTTCGCAATTTGGTTTCCGAAGATTGTCTCTGTCTTTGTAACATTCCCCTGCCGCAGTAGTGAACTCCCGGAATCCGTGAGCTTAAATCTCGCAGCTCCCTGTGAGCTCAAAGGAAATTCTCATTTGATAGCAGAAACTTGGAAAGTTTCAAGCTCTCGGAATCCGGGGCTTTACTGTTGGCATACCCGACTCCATTCTGTACAAATATCCGACTGCACTATGAATTCGCTTTTGTACGCGTATTTAGATTTTTCACACTCCATAGCAGGTTCACAAGCTTTTCAAACAGTGTAGGGCTGCGAAAATTTTGAATATTTTAGCAAATTTGGGCAATTGGAAAGAAACCTAACAATAAGATTTGAGCATGTGGCGACAGTCGGTTATTTGCACAGAACGGAGTCAGGTATGCCAATAGTACTACCGTGGCTGGAGTATTGTCGGATCCGGTGTTGCCGCTTGACACCTTATTGTCTTTGCCTACACGTTTTCTCGTTCATTCTAGTGTAACTTTACCGATGACGGAAAGAAATAACGCGAACTTCTTTTTTTTTCAGAAATGTTTCTTCACGAGTAAGAATGAAGTATGATTGGTCACCTACCAGCATTGTATCATTTCTCTATAATGAGGGTTTCAAGATGAGAACTTCATACCGGATGACTTGCAGTGAACACAGTTTCGACGTCTCGAAACGAAGCCGGTTGCCGGAAGGACCCAAATAATGTGAGGATTTGAGTTTTTTCCTTGCCAAAGCCAGATTTTTCTCCGTACATTATTGTAGCGAGTTGTGACTGTCTCGATAAGAACAATAAATTGGAAGACCAAAATGCATTCTCATGAATCTACGCGAAATGATGGAGACATCAGTGTTGTTTCTCGAAGCGTAAGCCTTTGCAGGTGTTGTGCAGACAAATTCTCGGAAGAATTCATACAGCACTACCAGCGCCAGCGCTATATCAAGTATGTCTATGTATATGTCAAGTATGTGTATACAACTTGATCTAGCTAGCTTTAGCTGAATATTATAGTAATATAATGTTATCTTGATCGATGGTATTTATCTAATGTTTAAAAACAGGATGTATTGGGGCAATTTTCGTCATTCATCAAATGATCATTGTTCTTATGACAGTCGGCATGTCATCGCAAAAGAAGCCGAAGACCTCAACTGATAAGACATGTGTATGGCAACAGTCAACAGTTTGCGTCTTCGAAAGTTAGTGAGATAAAGATGAAGTGAGTATCAGCATCCTTTCTCGATTGAACAGAGCTGTGAAACTGTTATTCCTTCACCATTTCATGACCGTCGTACTTTATTTGAATAAGAACGCAAAAATTTGAAGAATGAACAAAGATGAAATTTGTAAATCGGTGGACTATGAGCAGCTTCAAAACGTTGTATATCATTATGGAGACTTGCAACATATGTAAATGGAGAGACAAGTGCATTCGAAAATGGCACTTTTCGCCTCTTTCCGACCCCCTTTACAATTCCATGCCATTTGCATTTTTATGGCTTGTCATGCATTTTGGAACAGATGAATTGTCAGGATTTTATGACCAGTATGAACAAATATAATGAACAGAGATCGTTGTTTAGAATCTGAGTTGGTAGAAACCGGACCAGAATCGATCGCCTGTCGAAGATCCCGTCGCGTATTCCAACCGGATCACGCCCGTATTTTTGGTAGTGTAGAAACGGCCGACTGGACTGGAGGAGTCGACCCTGAAAAGGTGATGGTCATTATGAATCGTTAATTCATTTGTCCTACCTGTTCATTGCCTATCGCTATAAACAACTGTTTTTGAGATACAAAGCTTGCACATTAAGTCCACATAATATTTTTTTGGCAATCTGTGCTCCAAGTTTTCAAAGGAATGATTAATTTGAAGGACTCTGACAATGAGTCTTCAAGCAAAAGTAGTCTTACATACGACCTGCATGAACGACCCAAGGTGAGAGACACTCATACTTTCCTTTCTCTTTCCGATTTTTTTTAACTTTCTGGCATTTCAAATTACGGCTTCTAAACAGTAGAATGAAATTGTTTTCCGTATTCGATTATACTGCTGGAGGTATGCGAAAGGTTCTTCTAACATATAATATCGAAAGAACTCACACAGCCATTGGAGTTGCGGTGTCCCTTCCGTCGTAGAGTGTGATGAGATCTCCTCGTTGGATGGAGAGGACATCGAAGGCGAAGGAGATGTGCCAACCCTCCACGGAGTCGATGAAGTACGTGCAGTTGCTGTTCGGATCCAGGACGGGTGAGCTCAGCTGAAATTTGTTTTTCTAATGATAGATTTATGTTTATTGATAGCCCGGTCATATCATATACTATTACGATGTTCACAACACCTCACAACATCCTGGCCCTCTCAGAACTTCTCCGCAGGTAAAGTGCCTTGAAAACGGGAGAACTTTGTTTTTGCTTTGCTTTGTTTAACGTTTACGATTGTCTTTGCTATGTGTATCATGCGGTATTCAACGGGAACAGTGCGTGTCCTAACAATAAGAAGGAGAGGTCGTTGTTCAGTCAGCTAAAATTTCCTGCATACCGAGCCTTCACCGACAACTTCATCGTTGGCGGGGCATCCATAGGAGGGCGTCGTCTGGGCGTCGCGCACGGCTGGCAGGGCGAGTATCGCTGCAATTCTTATTGTTAGTACACATTCGCTGCGTTAACATCAACAATGTTCAGCAAAATTCCCGCACGCTTTGTGCAGCGTTCTCTATTCAAATGCAATTAATATTCGATGTGTTATTGTGAAAATTTCCCTCATTTCCCTCTCATCCATAGCTACACTTCTAACATTTACTCTTTACTCTAACATTTACATATTTACTCTTTTTATTATCATTACTAAATAACCATGCACCCTTACTTTCGACTTAAATAAAGTAATCGGCAGAAAATAAGAGCATACCAGGAAGGAGCGCGAGAAGAACGTGGACGGCCTGCATATTGACAGATGTGCGGGTGCTTGCGGAGTACGCGCTTTTCCTTTTATGCCAGTGCCATAATCTGTGAAAGATAAGGAGGAACCAAAGATATTGTTGAATTGAAACTGAACATTGCGAGTTTCCATGGGGAGAGGCATCGCTTTGACGTCGATTCAGTGCACTTTTGTACAGTGGTGGTCGGGATGTGTTGCGGGGAAGACGTGATGGTATTTGATGCTCTTTGGTAGAGGAAACTGACAGGCTAACGGGCTTTTGTGAGTCTCTTGTAAAGAACTTGGTGCAGTTAGGTATGCCGGAGAATGTAGCTAACAGCTCTGAATTAGCTTGTTTCTTTGAGGAGAACACTGCGACTACCGAGGATCGGAACTTTTCCCGTTATTTACTTTGGTTTTTTTAAAGTTACTTTGATTTGTAAGCCGCGATTCGTTAGTGATATACTGGAGGACTGTATATGTAGCTTACTGAATCCTGAAAACGTAACTTCAATCGTCACGTATCATCAATCATTTGCATGGAAACAGACAGACTCTACCCCATAGACCGGGTGATTATCGCATTCTGATGTCGTATGATGCATGACCAAAGACGAACAATAATCTTTTCCATATCGATTGCCGGCTACGCATGGTGCCTTCCTTCTTCTATGATTAGTTCTTCGACACACGCTCATTGATGTGCCTTCCCTAACTTCACCATGAAACAGAAATAACTGACTGTGATCAGTTATTAATCGGAAGAGCAAGCAAGGAGTTAGATATGAGAAACACCGAATTTCTTACTTTTTCACTACGTTCAAACAATGATCTTGTTGGAGTCAGACACTTTAGTGTTATTATGCCAATGTCAGTTTTACCAAATGGAAGCAATGCTGGACGTCAAATCAATGGACGTCAAATCAATTTTCATGCTAAATTGTGACATACGATAAGGCATTACATGTCACAAAAATAATATTCTTGACTTTGGTTGAGCAGTTTTGATTTATTTTGCTCAAAGACGTTGACTATAAGGAATAAGGTCGAAACACTGTGAGAACGGAGTGCGGTATGGTAATCTAGTGAGTACCCTAACAACAAGTTGTGTTGTGCTTGTGTAATGAGGAACAAGCGCCTGCGGGCTGATGAGTCATCGATGAATCGGAAAATGGTCGTGAATCAGGAGAAGAAGACGGGAAAGGAAATTGAATGCTCGACGGAAAGACCATGCTAGGCCAACTTACTCTCATACTCATATTGTTACTATACGGTAGGTATTCTGATGTTCTTCTTCTTACTTATTGTATAATATTATGCATATTAAAAATACTTTTTGTTACTTTGTTTGTTGTAAAAGAATATAAAAATTGTTTATTTCAGCACCTGTTGCGCACTGCGGTTTCGGTTAGTTTGTTTTACTTTCTTCCGGGCGATATTATCGTAGAATGTGTGGCATGAAGTGCTTTTTAGAAAAGCACAGTAAATGCTTTGGCTATTTTCAATCATGATGTTATGTAAAGAAAAAAATTCACTATAGTACAGCTACTTATTGTTAGTGAATTGAGATTGGTCAGTTTCGGTCTTTATCTCTAAATCCTTTAGGTGGTGGGCTAGCCATCCCCTGGATCATGGTCGCGTACCTTTGTTGCGCGATCATTCTCTCCCTTTCAACCCTATCTGCCATCATATACGCTTGGCAGCAGAAACTGCATGCAATGAAGGCGCGATA
>JACMIJ010000651.1:0-16890 GCA_014805365.1 Koerneria luziae
CGTTTCACCTTTTGGAATATTAAGCTACCGCTACACTGAAAATAAATCACCCTTTTCTTTGCGCAGCCCATTTTACATAGTGATAATGAGTCGCTTTGAAATTTTTTTATCCTAACTGTAATGACCATTTAATCTACGGTAATGAACATAGATATCGTAAGATTTCTTACAAAACGTTAGATATCATATAATATTATATATTTTAAAATACAAAACGTTGCTTATTATATATTCTGTAAATCTATTATATTGAAAGAATAGGTAGGCAATTCGGAGAACCGTCCCTTTGTCTTGTCGATGCATGTTTACTCCCTCCTCCTCCATCCTCCCTCCATCCTCCATCTCCTCCTCTTCTCACCCTCTCCCCATTTCAGCTTGCTCGTGTCCAACAGAACGCCGTCCAGGTTCCGCAGGCTACCGTAGCCTCCTTCGGTTACCCGGCGAACGCCGCCGCCGCACTGCAACAGCAACAAGGTACTACTGCCCGGGCGGCGAAGATCAAAGGGTTTGGCGCGCGCGCGGCGAACATCAAAGGCGGTAGTGAGATGAAGCTCAATGAGCGCACAGTTACACAGACAAGTTGTTCACACTACACACACACGCTCTTGCTCCGTAGCTTGTACGGGCGGTGAGCTTGTCGGTTTACATGTAATGTTTTTGAATTCTCTTTGATCTTACCGACAAGCTTACTGCTCAGTAAGCTATTCACAAAAACATAGTTTTCAGAATCCAAATCCAAATTTCTACCCAAAAGTGCCCAAAAATCCTATCCTAATTCTGTCAACGTTACCCAAAAACCCCAAAATTCCCCAAAACCCCAAAACGTATCATCCACCTTCCTGTGTCCATGAATGCCTGCTACATTGTGTTATCTGTCATCGCGATATCTAAGCGGCTATTTAGTGCTATTGGAATACCTGAGTTCGTTCTGTACAAATGTCCGACTGTCGTTATTTCTTCGATCTTGTTGTTAGTATTCTTCCCCACTACGCTAATTTTCTAACATATCCAAATTTTGAAGCTCTGTGCTGTTTGACAAGTTTGTGAAGTCGTTGCGAATCTCGGAATTTTAAAATAAGTTTACAAGTTAGCGTATATATCGACAGTCGGATATTTGTACAGAACGGAGTCAAACATTCCAATTTGGTACGTTTCTCTATGGTTTTGTTTTGGTAGAATACTAACGAGATAGGCCGTTTAGCTATGAGCGCGATATTCCCGTTAGTGTATATCCCTGTCACAGCTTCCCAATGTTGATGTGCCTGATCATTTACCCTCAGGTTACCCTTACCTCGAGATATTTACCCCCAAGTGTCCTTTCTACCCGCAGCATATTTTCGCTTCCCCCGTTCACTTCTACTTCTATTCCTATCACCCCCCGGAAAACTCTTTGCTGTTCTATCGTTTAGTTGGTTGTTGTGCTTTACGGTTTCAACAACTTTTAAATAATAGTAGTGAGAATGAGAACAATACTAATGATGTGAATATAGAAGAAAACAGAATAGTTAAAAGAATAAGAAAAACAATGGTTTTTTTCATCAGACCGTTTGTTAGAGGATATAGTTATGTACATACTTGATTATGGTTTCGTTAAAAATGTGAGTTGTATGGCTAATTGGTAGCTTTGTGTGGAAGTTCTTACAATTAGTAAATATTATTTTGCAAGGAAATCTTACGATTAGCAAATCTTATTGTTAGTGCCAACGGTTGCCGATTTAGCCGCCTTGCTGAGCGGTGGTCTCGTTCTGACGAATGGACAGCCAACACTGGATGAGAAGACCGCGATGGAACTGTTCAGCGCATACAATAATCCGTATCTGTTCCAGAACAGGTAACTGTTGAAAGATTTGAAATTTTTCGTGAAATATACTTTATGTTCACTAGAAACTTCATTGAATGGAACAGGTAACTGTTGAAAGATTTGAAATTTTTCTTGAAATATACTTTTATGTTCACTAGAAACTTGTTTGCACAGCTATTTGGATTATTGTTCTAATCCATCAGAGTTGTTATTACATACATTAACTGAAACTCAATGCCAGCATGAACGACAATAAGTTGCAGTTAATGCGATAGCAAGTTAAATGCCAATAAGTACCAATGCAAAATATGATAATGTTTTTCTTTAAGGTAATTATAGATAGATTATAAGGCAGGCCATGCTTTTCGAAATGATAGTATTGCATACGTTAGAATGCGAAAAAAAACTGAATACTTTAGCAAGGCTGAGTAAATTGGTAAGAAACCTAACAATAAGATATGATCATACAGCGATGGTCGGATATTTGTTTCGGGTAACAAACGGGCGTATGAATGACAAATCACACGCTATTGCTTTTTGAGCATACATAAGTAAGTAAGGATCCTTGGTTGTGCTCTTTCGTGCGGTGTCTTGATGTCGGTTCTAACCTTCTGAATTTTCGATATTACAGTGTCCTGCTCGGTGCACCGATAATGAAGGGCGCCTCACCGCCGGCGCCGCCTGGCGGCCCCGCCCCCAGCGCCCAACCGGGCGCCGCCGCCAGCAAGCGATACGCACCGTACTAGAGTCTGGTTTCGATCTTTGACCTTTGGTCTCTGGTCTTTGTTTAATTACGTCCAGCACAGCTTCCAGAGAAGTGCTTGTTCACCAAACTATTGATGTTCCTCGAAACTCGAAAAAATGTTCCCGACCGGGAATTTATCTTGTATTTTTGTATTAAAATATCGATTTTGGTGAAAACCACGCTTTCTGGAGGTGAGGTGAGGGTGTACATTTTTTTCTTGTGAGTAATTGTGATACTTCGTGAAAAACAGTTCCACACCGATTCTGAGCTTTGCTATTGTTTCTTTTTTATTACTTGTGAGTATTTTCGGCAATAAGTAGTACTGTAGCCTGTGTAATGCTATCTTTCTCTTTTCTATAATAGCTTCACGTGAAGGCTTGAAGAATACAACATAGGAGCACTTTATGTCTGTGTTTTTTGTATTCAAAAATACATTGTGTTGAGGTCCGAAAAACTACGACCGGCCCATATTAGCATATTCATTTTGTTCTCAGCTTATTGTTAGAGGCCTCACTATTCGTATGCAAATGAGGTACGGTAGATCTTTGGATCTACCTTACCTCTTCTGTATTCTTCAAGTTTTTTTTTGAAGCTTCACAGCTGATAAGCCCATCTAGTCCTGTTAATAAGAACCTTTTCAAGCAAACAAAAATCAATAACTCTCATCTTTTATGCTAATCTGCCTCTGTTGAAGCTTTTTGATAGGATTCCATGACATGCATGTTTTATATTTGTTTTCGGTAACGTTTTTCTCAAGAACTGGTTTAAACAGCCAAAAAATGTGTTCTAGTTATGTGTTTGTCTGCCATACAAAGACTGTTTTCACTGACAATAAGAAAGAAAAAAGAGCAATAAGACGCATTTTTCAATGCGTTTTTCTTTGCAAAGAATCTATAATAGGTAAAAATCGATAATTGCACGATTTGTTTCAATTCTCCTTTCTTCTTGTTGCCATACACGTTTGTTCTTGCATTTCGACACACACAAATTCCGTTGTTGAATAATTCCAGATGAACTTGAGAGCTAGGAAATTATTTGATTTCGGAACGGAAAAATCTTTTCTTCTTACCTTCTTTTTTTCAAGTTGAAAGCACCGATTTCAAGCACTTTCCTCTCTCATATTCTGACCCAGCACATTTCTATGATAGTTTCAAGGAGCTTATTTTACGTTGATGTACCTCTGGCCCAGTAACAAAACTTTTTGTATCTCTATTCTTTTCGTTCAAACCATCTCCCTTTACTATTCCGAGGAATGCGATTGTGATGACTTTGCCATGTGAACAATTCACTTGTAAGAAATATTTCAAGTTGTAATATTTGTTTGAAACTTTCTTAGCAGGATTGTTTTATATGATAGTTGTAGTATAATAATTTTACCTACTTTTACAGTTGTAAAAAGTTTTTATTGATTTTTTTCCGTTTCTGCAGGTGTGTGCAATTCGTTTTTATATGATCCCCCATTGATATGCTTTAGAGAGTGCGTTGCAATATTATTATATATGGAGATAAAACATATTATTTATGAGGACAATGCAGAAACAGTGATATTGAAACTTCCTACAACTTACACAATGAAATGTTCGGTGGAACCGTGATAACCCACTGTTCTTCACTACGGTGATCCCAGCGGGGAGAATGGTGGGTAATTTTTTCATTACTACTCTCACCATGGAATTTGCTGGAGTTTCGGTGGATTTTGGTTTTCCACCATGGAAAATGGTTTATCCACGGGTCATTGAACTCATTTTGCACGCAGCTTTACAACGGAAGCAACTTTTTAACGCCTCGTTCAATCATATTTCAAGAAAGTCGAGAATATTCGCTATACATAGCACGAAAAATGTTGTACATTAACATTCAAAGGCAGTTTTGCAAAGTAAATAGAATATTTAGCTATAGAATATTGTAAAGCAAAACGCTCACAATGTATCATACTATTATACTTTTTCTATCTATACAAATAAGCACATGAAAGAATTGGAATCTCGATTCCGGTGCACCAGGAAATGAAACCCAAACAATAAACTGTACCACAACAATACATTAACCCGATGTAGTGTAACCAGATATGTTAATGTAAAGTACCCCTAACAGTTCTGTAACCCCTAAAAGTTCTTCAGTGGAGTTTAAGACTGGCGTTTTTCGTTACGACCTCCTAAGACGAATGCGATCCTGGATGCGTCTGGCACGGGCGTTCCTCTGAACATAGGAATATTAGCAATCTCTAGCATGTTGCTTCCTACGGGCTACAGTATCCACAGCATTTCTTGAACGCCCAGAGAAAAAAATATCCTTCAAATATGTACTAAATTGGGGATTTTAAAAAGCTAAGAAAAGGCAAAGTTTTTACCGTAACCAGTGGGTTTCCTTCCTGATATATCAGGAACACTTTGGGTAACATAAAGCCGGTGGATCCCACTAAGGCAAAGTTCTCTCTTGTAAAAAGGTAATGGTGTGTTCATTACCCGTTCGTTCTCTTCCTCTTCGTCCTCCGATGAGGAAGGCGTCGCCGGCCGCACGGCTTTGATCTCGCAGATGAACGCACGTTCGAGGTTGCAATCGTGCAGTTCCCAGTTACCGGTGGTGTTGAGCACCGTGCATTGCAAGTGCTTGTCTGAAACAATGTCTTGTTTTACATGGGAAATAATATGTTACAAAAAGTATTTGTTATGTGTTAGTTAGGCAAATAATCATACAAATAAAGTAGAAAGTGCTAGTGTTTAGCTTGTTGTTGAGACAGATCGGTTTCGAGCCTCTAATTGTAAGATAAAAATAAATCGGATGTAAAAAACAATATATATGCTAATTAAGTGAACGTTAATAAAGGCGAAATGCTTTGAAAACGGGAGACTTTGCCTTTTTAATAAAGAAAATATTTATAATACAGTAATATTAATATTAATATATACTTAATGGCTTCATAAATGCTAATTTTCGACAGTAATAACAAGTCCTACTGTGTTTGTCCATGTTGCTGAATGCTCCACTCGGTCTCACCACCGGCATGGTTCGGGTGTCCAGCCAGGCGTATTTCACACCCGGTTTCGTCTTGATGAGATCTGAAGATTAAATGAAATTAAGTAAAGTAGATAGGTAGGCGTAGATGAAGGTAAGTATAAGATGTCCTATTAGCGCATTTGCCTTATTACGAATTGCCTTGAATATGAGAATGAAGAAGAAAGATATGGTATAGTTTTCCCGTAGGCAAGGGGGGGTTCTTGATGTGCAAATAGCACTTTGAAAAAATGTAAAGGGGGATCCCCTCAAGGTTTAGCGAAGTAAAATTCTAACTATTATATCATGAAATGATGCCGACTGCCTAACAATAAGATTATACTGCTCAGAGGCAAAAGATAATACCATTTCCGTATACAGTTGCCCCCTCACAGACGTTGCTGGTCTCTTATCTCACATGCAATTCTCCTTGCACAAAACAACGGTTTCGTAACACCTTTAACTATCATTTACTTAGTCACTTTGCCTTATTTGTACTTACCGGTTAGGAACGTGTTGTATTCGGCATCTTGCACCGTGACCAGATGCGCATTCGATTGATTGCAAATTGCCTGAACACTCAAAAGTGAAACCAGAACTAAAATTAGAACAAAAACAAGATGCAGACAATAAGATAGTGTAACTTTTTATCTTAAAGGGAACCGAAAACCGTGAATCCTCTGAGGTAAAAACTAGGTTATTTCCTATTATTTGTATGTTTATTTATTTATCGCAGTATCAACGTCTTCTGACGTGGCGAAATGATAGATCCAGTTCCCTCGGTTGTCCCTGGGTAGTCGTATCCTCCCATCATTCGCTATTTCCTTATATACTTTCTTATATACTCCTTATTCCTTATCACAGAAATTCCGAGTATGTTACATACATACACATTTTGCCACAACGAAATAACGTTTTCCCTTAAATTAAAAAAAAACGAACCACAGCTTCGCCCCATGTTTTCCTCAACTCGTACAAGCGGTACTTATCGCCGTCCTCCCTTCGTTGCCAGAATTCCTGCATCTCTTCCTCGTGCATATCGTTCATCTTAATGTACTATTCCCGTATAAAAATAGCATTAAAAAGTTTTATATGTATATTCAAATCTTATTGTTAGGGTTCTTCAAGTAAATCAAAGCAAAGTAGACTTTTAAAACATACAGTAATTTGGCAGAAACAATATGCTGTGTTAATAGCGACCACTCTGGTATTTGTAGAGAGCAGTGTCAATATTCCAATCCTTCATGCATGTGTTCAAGCTTGTGTAATTGGTAAGAAACCTAACAACAAGGTATGTATATGATCATACAGCGATAGTCGTTTTTTTAACCGAACGGAGCCAAGTATGACAATGCCAATTCTATATGCCTCGCACAGAATAATCTTTTTGGCAGTTCAAAAAACTGAAAAACTGCCTAACTGTATAGTTTTTGCAAGAGTAACGTCACTACGCATTGAATTGATGGTATTTGAAAATCACGCCCTAATTCGAGCAATACAGCCGGGGAAAACATTGATCTCATTTAGGTGATAAGAAGGGAACAGGTACATATCAAACGTAATATGATATTATATAAAGCACAGTGTAAATTGTCATCCGTATGTAATTATAGTAAACTTAAAGTAAAGGTAAAGTTTTGCTCGTAATCAGGGTAATTCCTCGACGAGGGTTCCTGATGTGCAAGGAACACTTTGGGAAATCTTAATTCCTATGGGTTCTACCCAAACCCGGTACGATATCTTTGTGGTCAGACCACTGCCAAACAACCCGTCCTGGCCTTCTCAGGACTCCCCGCTGCCTTGAATTCGGGAGACTTTGTCTTTGCCTTTGCATAAAACCCGACCCGGTCATTATTTACTTGTGCATAAACATAGAAAGCTTTAAGCTGCATGGAAGCAATACGTAAAAATCTTACAATTAGAGATGCATCCGAAAAGGGCGTGATGACTCACCTTGCCCTCCAGGATATCGACTCTTTTCGATAGATTCACCACGCTATCCTGGAGCCCATCCGCGCTTCCCGCTTCGCTTCCAGAGCCCGCCGGGCTTCCCGATCTCGGAACTCCACCCACCGAGCCCACACTGCCCGTTGAAATCCCGGAGTTCGCTATCGCTGCGGCCCCACCGCTCGCTGGGCCCATATTGTTGTTGTTGTTGTTGTTGTTGTTGTTGTTGTAGCCGCCGGGGCTCATCGAGCCCATATTGGGGCTTGCTGAGCCCATGAAGCCCGTACCACCACCACCGCCCGAGCCCATCGGGCTCATTCCACTTCCTCCGAACATCGGGCTGCCCGAGCCCATCATTCCTCCGTTTCCGCCGCCGCTCATTGGGCCCATGTTGTAGCCTGCGGGGTTCATAGAACCCATTCCTCCTGAGCCCATTGAGCCCATTCCACCTCCACCTCCCATCGGGGCCCCGGAGCCCATCATTCCGTTTCCTGAGCCCATCATTCCGTTTCCCGAGCCCATCATCCCTCCCCCGGAGCCCATCGATCCCATGCCTCCTCCTCCTCCACTGTTCGGTGCACCATTGGGACCAAAAAATTGAACGACGAAGCCACCGCCATTGGTACCACCGCTATCGAACTGAAAAAGTTGATCTTTGAACTCTACCGAGATGTTGTCAATAAGCCTTGCAAAGAAGGAATGTGTAATGATACTACTTTAGAGGTTATAACGTTTTACAATCACCTGTCGATTGTACCTAATTTGTATATGAACACAAAGAACTTAAAAGTACGGAGAAACCATCAATGTGAAAGCAAAGTCAATTCCCATAAGTTTGGAACCTCCAACCTTGAAAGGGGGCCGGAAACCGTTAGTTTATCGAGAAATTTGCATACGTGTATTAATTCCCTTAACACAAAAGTGGCGGGTCAATAAAGCACTCGTCATGAACACATTCTTTTGCGAATGAAATGATGATTTCTGACCCCTTTAAGATAAAGGCATAAACAACACACAAGGTGCAGATTCCGTACACTTCAAATGTGAAATGGCTAATACCATGAGACACTTATTTACACCGTTGTTTTGAGTGCGTGCAGCAGTTGGCTAGCATGATGAACAGACTTCCATAGATAAGAAAAGGTTGCAAGCACAAAGGATAACTCGGCTCGATACTCTCGAAATTAGACCAGTACCATACAACGCTGTAAGCTACAATTAAACTATTGTAGTTGACACATGTATTTGGCATGCTTTGTCCCGAAGTAAGAATTTCACAGTTTGCGCAGACTGAAACAATAGAGCAAATTAGACTAAGGAGGGTCGGAAACAGTGAAATCTGTGAGGTAACAAGTGTTATTTCCTTATATACTTGCCACGCTCACAGAAGTTGCGGTAGCTTATACACACATTTCTGCCTTAATGAAATAACGGCTTTGCAGCTCCTTTAAACTAACCTACACTTGTCACTTGTCTTTACAATTACACTTGTCTTTGCGTTTGTTATCTCTCTTGGCGAGTACATAATGGCTAGACAACTACCCATATCATAGATAGAATTCCGGGGCGAAAAAGTTTAGCAATACCATGGTCACCTCTTTCTTTCTTTGCGGATCGATCGGTTCTTTCTGATTTTTTTCCCGATTGCGAAAACTTTCTAATAGACACAACAGTTTCGGACCAAAGCAGAACTCACCCTTGATTGTGATTGAGCGGCTACCAAAGCCATACAGTACAACAGATGTAGCCGCGCGATAGCCGAAAAAGGGTCCCTCATACGAAAAAATAAGGTCCTGTAAAGAGTTTTGATCTCACTGGACGTAAGCACATGGAAAACATAACAAAGACACAAGTAAAACGAGTAAAATCATGAGTAAAAAAACGAACATAAAAAGACAAATATAACAAAGTAAGAGAACCCACATCACACCATATTAAGAAAGCAAAGTTTCCACTGGTCACAAATTTGCATGTCCATTTTTGTCTGCAATTGAGGCCCTTGAGATAGTATGCATAAACAACATGCTGAACTTCTTACAATTAGGAATTGCTTATTACACGACTACTAAGGAATGAGTACGCTCACAGACTTATGTTCGCTGTGGAACATGAATAAATAGGGCATAAGCATCTGCTATTTTTTTGATGATTTTCTGCCTCTTTCATAAAGCACACAATTAGGATTTATGTTACTAGAAAAAGATGTATCAACCACACCCAAGCGAAGCATGATTAACTGGACATAGAACTTTAAAAAGTGAGTTTGCTCCTTATTTAAAGTAGCCGTTAGTGACGGTTAGCAAATGTTGTAAGAGAGATCGGCAGGTGGTTTTATGGCCAGCCAATTCTCTTAATTGCAAGGAAAAATAATGATATGCAAGCGTAGAAATTAAGAAGGTCCAAGAATAATCAGGCAACTGAAGAATACTGCGCCTTTCGCCTTTCGCCTTTCTTTTTTTTTCATTCAAGCTTTGAATGCACCTAATTGTAAGATTTTGCGTATTGTTCCTGTACTATTGGAATACTTTACTCCGTACCGTACAAATATCCGACTGTCATTATACATTTAATTTTGTAAGCATATTCGAATTTTTCACAGTTCAGCATATGTTCACAAGCTTATGAAACGGCATAGGCTTGCGAAGAATTTGAATACTTTTACAAATTGAAAAAAAAAACAATAAGAAGCCTAACAATAAGGTTGGGTCTTACAGTGACAGTCGGACACTTGTACGGAACGGAGTCAGATAGGTACGATCCCATAGGCGCACAAAAAATAACTTGATCCGCATACTAAATAACAACTGTATTTCAGTATGAGCCTCAAATTATGCCCAATTTAGGCACAAATACCAAAATTCATGTCACTTGATTGCTTACCAACAGGTATATAAGCTTGTGCGCTTGTGATTTGTGCGCTTATGGGATTTTCCCGTCAGATATGCCAACAGTACAGGTGTTCATGTCCTCACAATGACCGAAAACTAAAAATGAGTAGATCAGACCAGATAAACCCAGACGGTGTCATATACTGAAGAAAAAAAATACAGTTGACTTCAATGCTGTTTCCGGTACTCCAAAACAAAATTTTGTTTTGTTGAGATAGACGCAAAGGCGCAATGTTTGAACAGTCCCACGTATTGATAAGTCCAAGGTCACTGTTATTCATTATACATACATTACATACTATTGGCATACCTGACTCCGTTCTATGCAAATGTCCGTCTGTTGCTTAATATTCAAATTTTTCTATCGTTAGGCAGTCTCTCAAGTGCATAAACCTTCAATGAACAATGAAAAATTTAAATATGTTGGGCAAATTTGAATATTAAACTACAGACGGACATTTGTATGGAACGGAGTCAGGTATGCCAATAGTACATACTGACAATTGAAGTGATATTCGTGAAAGTAATAGGTCTGGCAAAAAGGTTGGGCAACTCCGGACTTCATGTGCCCCAAGTGTAATCATTGACGCATACAATTGGAGCACCGAAAATAGCGTATACCCGTAGATCAGTATTATTAGCATACCATACACCGTTCTATACAATTACCAACTGTCACTGTGTAATGATATCTTATTGTTAGGCTTCCTCCAATAACACAAATTTGTATGCGATTTTTCATAAACGGAAGCCGTTTGACAAGCATGTATAGTAAACCTTCCGTGGACTGTGAAAGATTTGAATATGCTTCCAAAATTGAATGTATAAGCGGATATTTGTACAAAACAGAGTCAAGCAAGCCAATAATGTGTATAATACTATTGGAATGCTTGATTCCATTCTGTACAAATAACCGACTGTCGCAATGAAACTTGTAAATACAATCGATTTTGGCAGCATTACAAGCTTATGAAACGGCATAGTCCGGCAAACAAATCAAATAAGTTAGAAAAATTATGCAATGTGAAAACCCTAACAATAAGATACGCATATACCATATTATAGCAACCGTAGGATGTTTGCATGAAACCGAGTCAATAACAACATGATAGCAAAAAAGTTTTACGATGAAAAAGATAGTGATGTATTGAAAAGGAAATTGCAATAAAAATATATAGAGAAACTTGTTATAATACAAATTTTTGTATGATAGTTAAAGAAGGAGTAAACACACTTTTTAAACCACGATATCCCTGATAACCATCGCTTGCACTAGGTGTGGCCGATACTTTTTTTGAGATTTAAGGTAAAAAAGCAAGCAAAATTTTTCAATGAAATAATATACGAATTGCCCTATTTATTCATGTTTCATAGCCGGTATTAAACTGTAAGTGCAAAAAAAAGTGAGTTTGCTCCTTCTTTAACGAACCAATGCGTCCTATTCCGACAAACAAGTGTTCCGCTGGTGCTATCGTCATGTCACTAGCATTAGTGTCTGGGCCCGGCCTTGCCGTACTCTTTGCTCTGCCCTTTAAAAAAACGGCATCAGTGTGACTGATGTTGTCGCTGCACGAACTAATTGTAAGGCGAACTACTTAAAGAAATAGCGCATTATTATCAGAGAAACACTTTTTCTTCAGTGTTAAGTACCATATTTCCCAATCCCATAGAGAAAATGAGTGTTAAAAACACTCAAACATTAAGGAGTGTTTAAAATTCTCAAAATTGAGGTTTTTCTCCGAGTAAAATTTGTTGTTATTCATGGGCAAAAGTTGTTAATAACTGCAAATAAATAAATAAATAAATACAACGTCCTAGCCTTCTCAGGACTAACTGCAAGGCGAAATGCCTTGAATACGGGAGATTTTACCTTTACCTTTACACATACAGTAACTTCATTTGCACATCCAGACAAAGAGACATTCAAAACAACAAAGATGATATAGGCATTTCGGGTCCCGACGCGAATACACGCCTGACTGGAAACGCCCAACGCGCATGTGGTTCCAGTGAAGGAATCGCAACGATTTTTCAACAACCATAGAAAATGTTTTCGACATACGCAAAAAGACGCTATCAGTGTATCGAGAAGTTCACGAGACCAGTTGCGAAAAAATTTTATTCCAAGTTTTTTTTTTTGGCGTAGTGGATCGTAAAGAGAAAGTTTGCAACATATATAGTTGTGCAACTATTTTAGCAATATGTTAGTAAACAAGTAAAGTACTGCCGAATAGTGATAATCTTGCGATAGTGGTAATAGTGATAACAATAAGCTAGTGATATAAATACGTTTTGGTTAAAGAGGTGCAAAGAAACATTTTTGGTGTGTTTGCATAACCTTATGTTTGCTGTGAAACACAAAAATATAGGGCACAGATATGTGCTGTTCTTCGACGATTTTCTGTCTTTCAAGCCTCGAAAAACACCCAACTGTCATTCGCTTCGCTAGGAAAATTATAGGAAAATCAACCACGCCCATTGCAAGCTATGGTTTGGGACAAAGGCAAAGGCAAAGAGGCAAGAGTGTCTCCCGTATTCAAGGCATTTCGCCTGTGGTTTGGGACATAATACTTTAAAAAAAAGTGAGTTAACTACTTCTTTAACTGAAATATGTAACTAATAAAGCTCTTAAAAGAAGTTGTTACTAAACAAGACAAATGCAATACTATGGGAAAAATAGGAAATCACAGTTATTTCAATAATCAAGTGAACTGTCAGTGCTGGCCAGTTGATATTCGCGAAACTGGTTGTTCTTGCTATTGAGATATGAGACGCAGGTGTCACCAAAATTGACCTGTCACCAAAATTATTGAACTGCTCCCTAACAATAAGATGCTATTAGAAAATCTAACTGTACTCTTTATAAATATATCCCATACATTTGTCACATATCTTATTGTTATTAGTTTTGATGTCTCATTTTTTTGCGTATCTTAGAAGTAGATTGTAAAGAAGTGAACTGCTCCCTAACAATAATATGCTATTAGAGAATCTAAATCCATTCCGCACAAATATATTCCAAACTGTTACATATCTTATTGTTATCTTCCTTCAAGCTTACAATGATTTGATACCATAATCATTTTTTGTATGTTTTGGCAGTAGATAAACAAGTGAAGGTAAGTATCACTTTACAACTCGTATGTGTTAGCAGTATTCATTAAGTCAAGAGGAATCCAAATTCTAAAAAACGTTGTTATGCTTCTTATTGTTAGTAGTGGAAGCCAGTTCACAATGAGTGAAAGTAGAGAAAAAAAAATGTATAATATTTATTTTTAAAGTTGGTAAAGAATGATAAAAAGGCTCCTGCTTGTAACTGGAAAAGGGGTGCTTGTAAAGCTGATTGTGAGAGGAAAAATGAACAACCTTTTTATTATAGCACAGTAAGGTTCCGCTTTCATGACTTTGTCAGAATTGTATTCCATAGGTTGTGCGTTCTCTGGTCTTGTGTTCATTAAGCTAACAATAAGACTAGAATGGAACGCCTTGGGATCTGACTCCAGTGAAAGGCAATACAGCACGTGAAAGGCCATAGACATTGCACGTTCTTTGTAGTCTATCGTACTTTATCTGGCTGGATAAGTAATATGTATGCGTATGTATACGATTGCCGGGGGCGTTATATAAGGCCGAAACGTTATGTTGTCGGTAGCCATTCTTATTGCCAGCAGTATTCACAATGGCTGGCTGAAGAAGGAGCTGTTCGCAGCCATAATTTTCATCATGAAGTGTATGGTTGCAATATGTCTCTATAACTTCATGGCTTCATGCCTTTATAAGCTTACATATTTATTCAAGTTTAACGGTATTTATTCACAGAGTACAGTAACGGTGGTTTATAGTTAGGTTAAAACGTTAACAAACGGATTACCAAGGCAGTAAAACTTCCGCCGTTTTGAGACTTGCGCGACCGTTTTTTAAAATAAGAGTGAGGTCACTGTTTCCACATGTAAATTGAGTACTGTGGCCGGAGGAAGTTGCATGTTACGGAAATCATATGTTGGTGTAAAGCAAGTACCTCCTAACAAGGATAACAATAGGGCTTTTTTACTTTTACTTTATCGCAGTATGGACGTCTGCGGGCGAAGTGAAAGTAACAACAATAAGGTAGAACTGTTGTATTTGCCGAATGTATTCCTTGTTAGTAGGTAATGAGCAGCTACATATTTCTTTTACTAGGACAACATTGTATAATATAATACGTTGAAAAGTGTAAACTACGATGAACTTTATGCTGTCGAGCTAAAACAATTGTGCAAACTTGTGCCTGTTTATGACAAAAATACCTGTTGAGGAAAATGAGTGAGCAAATTTTGACCGGTAATAACTACATATGCGGAATCTTGATGTATGTAATATCTGTCCCAACTTTACACTAACAAGTAGCCCCTTTAATTTGTTCTCGGTAGCCACCCCCTTTCCCTTTAATTTGTTTTCTTCTTTACATATTCTACACATATTAAATAAGAAGCATTCTTTTAAAATAATATTTTCACATATTATTCTCGGTGTTCACCTCGTTTCGTTTAAGTTCCAGCTGAATTCTAGCCTTTCCCGGTTGTTTGTTGCTAATTGTAAGAGTTATTGTATCCACTATTGGATAACCTTATTCGTTCTGTACAAAAAATAATTTAACAGATAATTTAACATTTAACATTTATTCCACAATCAGAAGGGTTCTTCGGCGGGCGATAACACTCTTCCATCGGGGAACATCAACGATAGGACATCTCAGAAACGTTGGGCCTTTTTTTGCCACCCCCTGTTAGATAATATAGCTACTTATTGTTAGTAATTGAGGTTAGTCGGTTTCAGTCCTTAGCGTGTGAGAATGTTGGATCGCGGCTGAACATTTCACATTTTGTACGACAGACGGATGGGTTCTTTCTGTTTTGCACGTGATATGAATGAACATCATCATTGTTGTGTAGCCGGAATTGTCGTCGGTTACACCATTTTCTGGTCATGCAGGATGTGATTATGCAAATAACAGCCTCGTGAAAGACAAACTACGAACAACAATATTGTTATTTTCGAAAACGTAGTTCTTTAATGTTTTAGAAAAGTTATCTAGTATCTTAACAAAGTTATATAATTTAATGTAATGTAATGCTTTACAAAGTGATCTAATGTTTTACTAATTGTAAGTTTTGTAATGTTTTAACAAAATTATCTGTCAGTTTCGATAACATAGTTTTTCTGTGTTTTAGAAAAGCTACCTAATAATAAGAATGGGGCTTCAAGCCACTTCTGAAAATTTCGATGACGCATGTATGTTCAAAGCGGCATTTCATTTTATGCTAATTTCTTTGTTCTAGCTATTGTTAACCGCGCTGTACAATGAGATTTCTATTGCCGCTTAGCAAAGAAAGCGGTATCACGTGGACGATATAATATGCACATCATGTTGAAACAATGTAACTTCGGCCGGTCGCATATTTGAATATCTCTTTGTCATAGCGTGTGAAGCCTGTGTTGATGCAAATTGGGTAATATGGACCTGCGGAAACAACATACTGCGATATTACAGAGAGAGTGAAACGTCGTTTGTTGCTTTGTTGAGTACTCATTCGATGCCTTTCAAGCATGAAAACCGTTTAGCTGGATCAACAAAAAGTGAAACAGAATAATGCGTCAGCTCATGTTAAATATGTTGAATATGCTGACAATAAGCATATTCTAGTAAACGAAATAAAAGTTTATAACCCTGCAGTACTAGGAAGAGTTAATAAACTCCACAAAATTATGGTTTTGTGAGTACTATAGAACAGCATGCCGTAATCACGGATCAACTGCTTCTGCCATCTTATTGTTAGGGGATACAAGTGAACAATAACATGTGTAAACAATTTTTTTAAATCTTTATATTCTTTATTCAAGTTCCAGGCATTTGGTTACAAGTCAAATGCTCTTATAGGGACAGGGGATTGGGGATAACAATTACTAATAAAATGATGAAGTTAAACGTTGGGTAAGAGGTAGGTATTGGATTGCGGCGACGATGGTGGCAGGCAGGTAAATTTGAACAATCCGCAACCATTTTCACGTTCCATTACCGACGATCAGTTCCGAATTCACATGATTTTACAATGATTGCTGATCATTCTTCACTGTTCACAGTAACGCTGCCTCATTTGCATAAAGTATGGAGAGAGCAGGGATTTTCATCTGTCGAGTTTGTAGTTTCTATTGGCTGGTTGAAAGTCGAAAAGAAGGAGAGAATAGGAGGAAATTAGGATTTGACAGATCAGGAGGTATCAAAACAGATAAGTAAGGATATGAAGGTGAAAAGTACAGTAAGATCTACCCATTCATAGTCTATTGGAAGGCAAAGCTAGCCGAAATCGTGAAGGCTATGTTAGTTGTTGTAATTGTTGGCTGTAATAAATTGTTGTTGTAATTGTATAATGCCCAACGTTTCTGAGCCCTTCTTGACCCAGGACCTTGGCCCAACGTTTCTGAGATGCCCTATCGTTGATGTTCCCCGATGGACGGGTGCTATCGCCCGTCGAAGA